>BMAC01000203.1:1390305-1428634 GCA_014905375.1 Phtheirospermum japonicum | reverse complement strand
AATTTAAGGAAAGAGTAGCAAAGCTTGAATTAAATTTCATCAAAAGTAACAATCCAAAGTAGTATTTGGATTCTTCTTAGGCTTACAAACCCAAGGCCAAGCATGAAAGTAAATCTAAATCTAGAAAAGAAATTACATCAAAGTTTGAAATTGAAATCTAAAACCTAAGAGAGGAAAAATAGATCTTAAAAACTAGAGAGAGGAGTTTTTTTAATCCCAAACCCATGCTTGGGTTGGGAGAAAAATGAGAGGTGTCTTACCAAATGAAAGAAGTCTACTATTTATATTATATTTAATTGGGTTTAAATGGGTGAATTTGGACTTTTTAGGCTTAATTTCATGATTTTGACCACAATTGACCCGTGTTGACCAAGATGGCTCAAGGTGGCTCTGTCTTGGCTCAAGGTGGCTAAGTTTGGGCGAGCCTGGGTGCTTGGGGCTGGCTGGGGCGTCCTTGGGCTGAGCTGGGGTGGCTAGGCGCCAGTTTAGGCTGCTGCCTAGGTGTGCTGCTGGGTGGCGCTGGAGTAGGCTGCTGGCCTAAGTTGCTGCCTAGGAGTGCTGAAGCTCTTAGGCATGGGAATAGGCTAGCCTAGGCTCGGCTAGGCTACCATTCCAGAAACTTTGGCCATTTTGGAGTATTTTCACACCTATTTAGGCATGCAAGTAGGCAAGAATAGGCTTGAGTTTGGGCTTCCATGCCTTAGCTTGAATTCAACTCCTTAATCCACCTATTAAATGAAATTTTAAAATATCAAAACCCAAGGATTACACCAAACCTCCAATTAATTGAAACCATTTAACCTAATTAAACATAAAATTAACAAGAATCACGAAAGACAACAAAACTATAAAAATAACTTAAAAACCTAAATAATTGACATAAAAACCGCTAAAACCAAAATAAAATGCTAATTAAAAATACGAGAAAAACACAACAATTACATGCAAAACAACACTTTATGGTTTAAAACAAGCTCCTAGAGCTTGGTATGAAAGGCTAACTCAACATTTGATTTATTTGAACTTTAGACGAGGGGAAGTTGATAAAACTTTGTTTCTTCTTAAATCCAACAAGCACATCTTAATTGTCCAAATTTATGTAGACGATATTATTTTTGGATCCACTAACGAGCAGATGGTCAAGGAGTGTGTCACTCGAATGTCTGATACGTTCAAAATGAGCATGGAAGGTAACCTCTCGTACTTCCTAGGTTTACAAATTAAATATCTTGATGACGGTATTTTTCTTTCCCATACTAAATATGCAAAGAACTTAGTCAAAAAGTTTGGGTTAGAGGGTGAAACTGTTAAGAAAACGCCGCTGGGCAAAACTGTAAAGCTGACCAGAGACGATGTTGGTAAGGGTGTTGATAACACCATGTACATGAGTATGATAGGAAGTTTGTTGTATTTGACAGCAAGTAGACCAGATATTATGTATAGTGTGTGCTTATGTGCTAGATATCAGTCTAATCCAAAAGAGTCACACTTGAAAGCGGTTAAAAGAATTATTAGGTACATTGCTGGTACAACTGAACTAGGTGTGTGGTACACGAAAGATACTGGTACTGAACTTTTAGGATTCACTGATTCGGATTGGGTTGGGGATGTAGTAGATAGGAAGAGTACTACTGGAGGATGTTTTTTTCTGGGTAATAATCTAATTTCTTGGTACAACAAAAAGCAAAATTGTATTTCTATTTCTACAGCTGAAGCCGAGTACATTGCAGCTGGAAGTGCATGCACACAATTACTGTGGATGAACCAAATGATTGAAGACTACGGTCTGCACAGTAGTATCTTGACGGTGTTGTGTGACAATTCCAGTGCCATTGACATCTCCAAAAATCCAGTCCAACACTCTCGAATCAAACACATTGACATAAGGTACCACTTTATGCGAGACCTAGTTGAGAGGAAGATTGTTAGCCTTGAACATATTGGAACTGATAATCAGCTGGCTGACATCTTCACGAAGGCATTAGATTACGAGACCTTCTCTCGTTTGAGAAGAGATCTCGATATGTACATTGTCTAACCAATGTTGGTTTGTGATGTTGTGACACTACTTATCAACATCAGTCATAACATTTGTATTATTTTGCATGCATTTTTATCTTTCTTTTCATACTTTTTACTAATGCATTGAGTTTGGTTGAAAGTGTAATAAGGTCCTCTGTTGCAATGAAAGTAATGACAAAAAGAACCAACCTCTTCAAAATTAGGTGATTGTGGGACTTGCCCGCAGAAACTGGTTTTCTCCCAGATCCAAAAACAAGAGGCGTTTAACAGCAATTGCTGAAGATTAAAAGATTTAAATCCCTTCAAGGATGAAGAAAATATGGACTCAAAATGCTCCAATCTTAAAATTCGCCTTCTTGAGAGATTTTGACGTAGTCATTAACTTGGGTTAAGGGGTAAGTTTCCATTGACTTCACCTGGGGCAATGTTGGTTTATAATGTTGTTAGTAATAAAAAGCAACATTGGATCAAAACACTGAAATCATAATGTGTTCTGTTTTAACCTTTTAGGTCATGATTTTTAGGCATCCCATAGGACATTCATACTTTGTGAAGATGCCATCTTACTGTGCATTATGTTTCTTGTATTTTTGTCTTGCTTGAAATCTCTTAATTTTGTTTTGAATTGAGCTAACCAAGTATTTCAGTGGAGTTATAATCGGACGGCTGGACAGGTAATAATGAGGTGAATTTGGTGAGTGAAAATTAACATTGCACAAGATAGGTACAACTGTGCTGATGGTTTATTAAAATCAGCTTTGTACTTTCGGCCTATTTTGTAGATTAAGTTGTGCAATTTTTTTTTAAGAATATATATATATATATATAGGAAAGAAAGTTTATGGAAAGAGTTAGTGGGTTAACTTGTTTGATCACGTAGCCTAATTCTAGGAGGAGTGGCTTTATTTTTTTTGGAAACAAAAATCGTGTTTTAAAAAGACAAAAATTGGCCGGTGATTTTTTTTGGTTTTTTTTCCTTACTTACCTTCTCTCTCCTTGTGGGCAACGGTCATCTTTTTGAAGGATAAAAAGCTGTTTTGCTTTTTATCGTTGGCTCACAATTGTAAACCGTTTCAGATTAAAACTCGTAGAATCCTTATCCCTCTCAGATTCTCTCGATTATTTTGGTTCTTGGTTGTGTATTTTTGTGAGTTTGTGCAGGATGACCAATTCGCCGCCGCCATCCTCGTCTGTCCCAGAACTGCCTGAAGAGGTTCGCCGCTCCGGTGACCAGGTCCCGCTGGCTCTCCCAAAAATTGGTGGCCTAGATATTCGTGAAGATATTGGTGGTGGTAGCTCTTCAAACCCACCACTATCAACATTGCCGCCTCAATTGCATCCGCCTGATTCTCACGCTGCCGTGCCTGTTCCATCGCCAGTCGATGCTACGCCGGTTGCTCAAGTGTTCCCTGGACAGCCCGGGAACAAAATTGACGTCGATAACCCCCCAAATTTAGCTTTTGTGGCTGAGACCTTTGGCCGCGTAGGGAATCCTACCTTGAAGCGGTCCAGGCGTTTGCGCAACATACCGCCCGACGTTGTGCCGCCCGCGGTCCCAAAGAGCAAGGCAGGTCCGCGTTGCCAAATGCCGATCGAACACATGAACCTTCAGGAGGATGTTGTTGTGGAGTCTGATCCCGATGATCATGATTTTGAGCCTACTGCTCCGATTGCCGGAGATGTGCCGCCGTCTGCTTCTGCTCCCAGTTTGTCGGAGAAGAAGGGGTTTACTCGCCGTAAGCAGCTTGTATGTAAAGCCGACAGGAGACCCGGCCTGACGAAAGACAGTGTCTCTCCCAGCCAGGCAAAGGTCAAAGTCTCTCCCAAGTCCTCTGCTACTGAGTACTCTTCACCCCCTTACACGGTACTGGACTTTATCACCGGCGAAGTTACAAGTTCTGCCAAACCACTTGCCGATGATCCCCTGCCTTCTCCAATTCGTGGTGCATCACCTGAGTTTGATACAGGTCTTTTTGATCATTCCCCTGACTCTTCACTGGATATGCCCTTGAAAGATATTCTTGCTGCATGCAAAAAGGGCAAGAAGAAACAGAAGGCTGCTGCAAAGGACGATGTTGTTAGTCATGTTGGTAGTCCCTTACCAACATCGCGTCYCTCACAGTCTGTTTRGTCCTCCCGCCCTGCCTCTYTTRCTYTTCCATCACATTRTCCCACGCAGTCCTCCTCGMCTGCCTGTGATCACTCCCAGTCCTCATCTGGCACTGCTACTCCTACACCCGAGATTGAGGACATGGAGCCCTTTTCAGAGAAATTTTTAACCGCTGAGGCTGCTGAGTTGTTTGATATTTATCAAATTTGCCATATGATTGCTGAGAGAAAAGTGCCGATTGATTTGTTTGAGAGCCACAACCTGATAGCCTGCCTCCGATTTCATGGTATGTATTTCACAGTCTCTACCGCCGTTCCATTTGTTAGAGACATAGTTCTTGAGTTCTATGCAAATATGKTGCCCTCGATTGTTGATTTAAGCTCTGTGAACTATGGGAAAGTTTTTCTGCGTGGTAAAGTGTTTGCCTTCACCCCTGACTTAATTGATGATTTATTTGGCATCACTTCACATCGGGGTAATTTTGCTGTGGATGATATGGATGAGGTTGTGTCTTTTTTATCTGGTGGTATGGTGCATTCTTGGTTTGAGCAACTGCCGAGCACTAGGCTCTCATCTCTGTATTCTATTATGCACAAAGTGGCTCTTTGCAACTGGGTTCCTTCCAAGAACACTACGGTTGTTACTCGGCCTCAGGCCCAGTTTTTATTTAAYCRTGGGAAGGGTGTAAAGTTCAGTTTCGGGCATCATGTTTTTGATATTGTTACTAAGTTTGCCACATCAAGGTCTGCTGCCTCGTTGTGTTTTCCCTCTCTTATTGGTTTGCTTCTCCCAGATGATGTGCTCACTGGTGATGCGGATTGGTTTGCTTTTCGAGGCCAACACACTACTGGTGCTAGGGTGATCGATTTGCCTTGGCAGGCTCCAGTTCCTGCTGATGTTYATAGTGATGTTGGGAAGGACGATCCCAACATGGTCCGCATTTCTGCGCAGCTCCTGCGTGCGCATGTTGTTTCCATTGACTTGCAGATTTCTAAGATGCAGGCACTTCGTTGCTCACTGTTGGAGGCCCTTTCCCTTTCTGCTCAAAAAGGGGGAGAGGACGTTGACGCGGACATAGGGGGAGAAAATGTTGATGCAGAAGATGTTGCCGATGGAGATGATACTGCTGCTGCTGCTGATGCTGAAGATGCTGTTGCCGCCGAAGCCTTAGCGAGCCTTGCTCTAGAGAAGAGGAGGAAGCGTATTCGCGTGCGCAATAAGGCTTTGAAGAAAATGATGAAGATGCAGCAAAGGAGGAAGAGGAAGCACAAGGGAGAAGGAACTTCGACATCCCCTCGACGGTCGAAGAGGGTTCGAAGTCAATAAGTCCCTTTATTATGTTTGTTTTGTGGAGTATTGACTATTTTGAACAATGTTGGTTTGCAGTGTTGGTTTGAGTGTTAACAACATTGGGTGTTTTTTTTAGGGGGAGTTTTCTATCTTAGGGGGAGTTAGTATTTTTATTTCCATTTGAGTTTGCGTCTTAGTGTTTTGTCCAGAAAGGCAAAAGGGGGAGATTGTTGAGGAATTTATTCTTGACAATAGTTCCTATTTTGTTATTTGCCTTTCTTGGGCACAAAATAAGTTAGGAAACTAGATATAGGTCAATATTATGTTTCCTAGTTTATGCACAAGACTTTAATTATTCCTAGATTGTGTTTAGGATTTGTTTTTAGGATTTTACCAAGTTTAGGATTCTAGGTTGTCTATTTAAGACACAAGAACTCCTAATACTTGGATACACTTTTTTTACGTACGGATTTTCTTGAAGACGCAAGGTTTGACGCAAGACGCAAAAGAAACGAAGAAGAACACGAAGAAGAAAATTACTTGGAGCCAACGATCGTGATAAACAAGATCTTTGAAGTTGCGTGACCGACGGAGAAGATCTTGCCATTCCGGCAACAAGTATTTAGTATCAAGTTTCTTGATATTTAGTTTTCATATATTACTTTATATTTTGTATTGAACGTGAAGTGAAAGTAATATAGTTTTCGGGTTTGTACACCCAAGTTCACAAGTATTTACTTGTGAACTGAATTTGTTTAATCGTGTTCTCATATTTTAAATTCCGCTGCATAAATTTAATTTACTCTGGTCGATGTTGTTAACTGATGTTGGTAACAATGATTAACAAAATCGTGAATCTGAGAATTATTCTTATATCCATAGACCTTCTAATTTTACAAAGATATTCCAAGAACCACATCTGACCCTTACAATGGGAGAACATATATATAAATCCTTACAAACCTGACTCCCTTAAATATGTAACTGCTTGGCGAACACAACCCACGCAAGATCACGACCACCGTGAAATGCTTAGTGGGCTCCACCGATAAGTTGAGAAACTTAGCCACCCTAGACTTGACGAAATTATGTGTACTACCGCTATCTATCAATACTTGCACGAGATGACCTCCTAATGAGCCTTTAAAGAGAATAGTCACCGGCGATAGAGCCCCAGACATCGCGTACTTCCGGACTTGCACCCAACTCATCCCACTGCAAAGTCTCTGCATGTTGTGACTCATTCCCAACACCATCTAATTCATCGTCATCCAGTACAATGAAAAATTGTGGTTTAGATTTACAACGATGAATCACAATAATAACATAAATCGGATGGGATAAAAATACTCACTTTCAGTTAAAAATATCACAGATTGCATTGAAAGTATAATAAAATGCAGTAAAAGTATCAAATTTTCAGCTCATAATATCTCAATTTCAGCTGAAAATTTCATTTCAAGGTATAATAGTTATGAAAGTATTAAAGATTGCATTGAAATTATCACAAAATTAGCTGAAAGTTCTCACAAATTCATGTAAAAGTATCACCAAATTAAATGATAGTTCTAGATAAATACAGTTAAATTACAGTAAAATATCACAATATTAACTATAAGTATCATGATTTGAGTTACGGTATTATAACTTTATGTATAAATATTATATATTATACTTCTATATGGAGTATTACAAATTACAAAAAGTATCACAAATTTAGGTAATGGTTTCACATATTATAGTTTATGTAAAAGTATCACAACTTGAGTTAAAAGTATCACAATTGTAGGTAGAAATACTGTATTTTTTTAGTTCTATATTGAGTATTACAAAATGTAGTAAAAATATCATAAAAATAATGATACATTAACTATATCTTGTGATACGCGATTTACCTTTTGCGATACTTTTAATTACATAACTGTAAAAGGCATAGACGTAAGAATAAAAATTAAATTATAGAAATATGTGATATTTTAACTATATTTTAACAACATTTTTATGATATTTTGATTATTGTTAAATAAATAGGTGTAAAAATAAAAGTATAATACTTTTACTTGAATTATGTGATACTTTTAGTTGAGTTTGTGATACATTAAAGTGAGTTTTTGATACTTTAAAAATAAGTAGATTGTTAAAATACCACAACATATAGCTAAATTATCATAATTCACAAGTTTCTAATTTCTTATTTCTATTTTATATCTAAATTTCTAATTTCTATTTTATACATATTTTTTTTATACAAGGTAATTAACGTAACACAAATTATTGGTAAAGTATTTCAAAACATAGTTAAAGTATCATATGTTGTTGATATGTGAATTCTATTTTTCCATCTATGTGTTTTTTAAATCAGTATGTTTAAGTATCACAAAAGATTGTTAAAGTATCACAAATTCTTTATATATATTTTTAAATTAAATCATAGTTAAGAAACATTATTAACTCAAAATGTTTAAGTATCAAAAAATATTTTATTAATTTTAAATTTTCTTTTTTTTTCTCAATATAAGTATCACAACTTCGACCCAAAGTATTGTTACACGTCTCAATAAAAGCATCGTACATAATGATTTTAACTTCTACTTATAATATACATTTGTAACATTATCATTGGAATTTCGAGAGTATCCTAACATCAACAACTTACAGTATAATAATTATCATTGTCTTAATCAAACTATTACAATATTAGCTTAATGTATCATAATATCTATTGGAAAGTATCACAAAAAAATATTTGATCTGTAGTCATAAAATAATAATAATATACAAAATCAAAATAGTACTACAATATTGCTCTTCATTTTTTGAAAAGCTGCACCTCACATTGCCAATATCAGCCAAAGCTTTTCTACCTGCATTTACATTCACTGCAACAAGAATCTTTCACGATAAGACCCACTACTTATTCGGTATCCTACATAAACCGTTCCCTTCTTGCTCTTCTCCAAATTCTTAATGATGTTCTTGACATAGTAACATGGAACTGAAAAAGGTCAAACAAATTGTTCCTTACAAGAAATGCAGCAAACCCATAATCTACAACTTAGTAAAACTGGTTTTTAGCCAACAAATAATAACATTTCGGTCTTCTGGTGCTAATGTTGGTTCTGGTAAATTATGGTGAAAGAAATATAATATTCAAAATTTAGAACATTCAAACCATTGCTCAAGCTAGAAGTGAAAGATAAGAGACACGGACAAGCCATCACACTGGCATACTATTAACAATGGCAACTCAGTAGACACCTCAGCAAGCATTAATGAGTTGGCAGATGACTCATCAAGCAGGAACAAGATCATACATGAAGACAAACAAGCTGGTACAACACATGAAGACAAACAAGGTCTAGCCGTTGGTTGGACGTGTGTATGGAGACAAAACAAGCCAGTTGTGGGAAAAGGAATAAATCCAGTGCAAACAAATACATAGCGGTGTAGCTAAACCCCTAGATGTAAAACCCTAGCTTCTAGACTATTATGATGTATGGTATAAATATGTACATAGAGCTTTGCAGCTTCATCAAGAAAGAAAGCAAGAGAATATATATAAACAGCAATTTTACAAATGGCTTTAATCATCTAGTGCTTTATTACTATATTTGGCTTCCTTTTCTATTATGGTATTCGAGCTAGTCTATGATCCATCTTTATTGATTTTTTTGTTCTCTTCTAATTAATGGCAACAACAGCTGAATAAATGGAAAGGGGACCACCTGCAGCCTTGCAGAGTTCTGAAACCATCCAATTACAAAGCCAACTTGTAAGCATCAAACTTAATGAAAGTAGTTTCTTGCTTTGGGGACAGCAAGTGATGGCAGCTATTCGAGGATATGTATTGGAGGGATTTCTTAATGGTCAAAAGCCTACTCTAAAAAGGTTTACTGAAGAAGGTATGATTAACCCTCAGTGTATTAAATGGATGAAGCAAGATCAGCTTATTGTTTCCTGGTTGCTGTCCTCTTCGACTGGAAATATCCTTATCACTATTGTGGGACTTAACAATGCCAAAGAAATTTGGGATTTCTTAAAAACCAGCTTTGCTAATCACAATGGGGCAAAAATCATGCAGCTAAAATTGCAGTTACAATCCACCAAGAAAGGATCTTTGCAGATAAGGGAGTATTTTGGAAAAATTAAAAACATCTGTGATATGCTTGGATCAGTAGGTGAAAAGATCAATGAATATGATCAGATAATGTATCTGCTTAATGGTTTGGGTTCAGAATATAATCCTTTGATTGTCTCTCTCACCACTAGACCAGAAAGATTTACAATGGCAGAGGCTTATGCTGTCTTGCAAAGTTTTGAAAATAGGCTAGAAGGAATGGATAATCTGTCTGATAACACACAGTTTAATGCTAATCTTACAACTCAAGGATCTGGTTTGGAGCAAGAAGAGGTAGAGGTAGAGGCCCTTATCAATATCAAGGCAACAGAGATTAGTTTTCAGGAAATAGAGGTGGAAGAGCTTATTCAGGAAGAGGAGGCAATTTCAGAGGCAGAGGAGGAAGATTTAGTGTTAACCGAGCAAGATGCCAAATTTGTGGTTACAATAATCACACAGATGATAGATGTTACTACATGTTTGATTCAAGCTATCAAGGCAACAATGCAGAGAAAAATCAAAGGGATTCAACAGGCAATAGCAATCCAATGGCAAATGTTGCTAGCATAGGCACTGCAGGGTCTGAGACAAGCAATGAGCACTACTGGTACCCGGATTCTAGTGCAATAAATCATCTGACATATGAATTGGCAAATTTGAACATGTGCACTGATTATCAAGGCTATAAAATAATCCAGGCAGCAAATGGTGCAGGAATGTCCATAGCTCATTATGGTAATTCTTTAGTGATTGCTAATGACCATACATTTGCCCTAAATAATCTCATACATATTCCACATATTACCAAAAATCTCCTTAGTGTATCCCAATTTGCAAAGGACAACAAGGTATTTCTTGAATTTCACCCTCTTTGTTTCTTGTGAAGGATCAAGTAACAAAGGCAGTGCTGCTCAAAAGGACACTCAATGATGGCCTCTATAGTTTCAAACTCACTTTACTCCAATCTCGAGAACAACATCCAAGTCTCTTCCCATTCCAATCAAGTGTCAATTCAGCCCAGCTCAATAAAAATCTAGAAATAGGTTTGTGGCACTCTAGGCTTGGCCACCCTTCATTTGAGATTGTAAAAAGGGCTTTTACACATTATAATTTACCTTTTCTTAATAATGAAAGCAGATCTTTATGTTCTGATTTTTTGAGCTCCAAAATGCATAAATTACCCTTTACTGAGTCTAAGACACATGGTCATAAGGTTCTTGATATCATTCACAGTGATCTTTGGGGTCCTGCTCCAATAATATCCCATGATGGTTATAGGTTTTATGTAAGTTTCATTGATCATGCTTCAAGGTTCACATGGTTCTATTTGCTTAAAACTAAATCTGACATAAAGCCTGCATTCTTGCACTTCAAGGCTCTTGTTGAAAACCAGTTCAAAACCACAATAAAATGCCTCCAATCAGATGAGGAGGGGAATTTATAGGGTTGAAGCATATCCTAGATCAGTCTGGTATCATACACAAAATGTCCCGCCCTTATACTCTAGAGCAGAATGGGCTAGTTGAGAGAAAACACAGGCATATAGTGCAAGTGGCCCTATCTCTCTTATCCAAGTCCAATGTTTCAAATAAATATTGGAGTGAGGCATTCAGTTCAGCTGTCTACTTGATCAACAGAACCCTTAATAAGCTTCTTCAGTACAAATCACCCTTTAAGGTCATTAGCAAAGAAAAACCTGATTACCAATTCCTTAGAAGTTTTGGTTGCTTGTGTTTTCCACTCCTTAAACCCTACTCATCTAATAAACTCCAACCTAAAAGCCTACCTTCAACCTTCATATGATATTGTCCTAATCATAAAGGTTACAAAATCTTTTTACCTTCAAACAAGATAATAATAACAAGGCATGTGCTGATTCAAGAAGATGTCTTTCCTTTCAAGCTCAACTCAACATCCGCTAATGAAATCAAGTCCCAAACAGATAACTTTTTCACACCTCTAATCAAGCTTTCCAATCCTGATCTTCTGACAGTCTCACAATCTGACAATAGTCAAACATTGAATCCTCCTGCACAAATGACTTCTGAACTACTTCTTCCTCATCTTCTACATCATCTTCATCATCCTCTGCACATTCAATTCCTATTGGTCAAATCACTATAGACTTACCTATTGAGCATATGGATATATCTGCTTCAAATGATGCTATGGATATGTCTGTCCCAGCTAATATTGTTATGCAAGAAAATGCAGGTAGACATCACATGCAGACCAGATCAAAATCTGGTATTCATAAACCAAAAACATATGCTGTGCAATTGAGAGATGATCATTATGAGCCTAAGTCCCCTGAGGAAGCAGTTACTATTCCCATGTAGAGAGAGGCTATGGCTGCTGAGTATCAAGCACTTTCAAGAAATAAAACCTGGTCACTAGTTCAACTTCCTCAGAATAGAAAAGTTATCTATATCTATATAAAAAGCCTAGCGTTTCTAAAAATACTTCTCAAGATTTTCTCGCTCATTTTACTTACTATATGTAGTATACATATTTATTATTTATATAATTATTTATGTAAATATTCTTTTAGAGATTATCATTTAGGTAAAGAAAATATTAAATATATGGAAGAATTATGTATAATAATAAATAAAATCTGAGAAAAATAAAAATAATATAATTTTTTTTGAAGAAAATATAAAATATAAAAAATTATTTAAAATATATAAATATATGTAAATAATTAGTTAATAAATTAAAAAACCCAAAAAAGCAAAAGTAAAACACAAATATTTTTTAAATGCTTTAAATAAAATTAAAAATATTAATAAAATCATATAGATACAAAATATAAGAACTTATAATTAAACTATCAATGCGATCTATCTCACAGAAAATCCAGTTCAACATGAACGCACAAAGCACATTGAGATGGATATTCACTTCGTACGCGAAAAAGTTGCTCGTGGCCAAGTACGAGTTCTCCATGTCCCGTCTCGCTATCAGATAGCAGACATCTTTACTAAAGGGCTTCCGCGCATACTATTTCAAGAATTTAGGGACAGTCTTAGCGTACGTGAGCCTCCCGTTTCGACTGCGGGGGTGTATTAGCATATCGTATATTTGTCTATATTTAGATTAGGTAAAGTATATAGTTGTTTTTCATATTTAGCTCACATATGATTGTATATATAACTTACTTTGTACTATGAATAAGGACACCAAGATTGGATTCTTACGGACAATATTAAGACATGAAACTCATAACGTTCATGTAAGTGTCATAAGTCTATATAACAATCTGACATGATACGAGTTGATTAGTGAAAACAGTAAACCCCAACAAAGGACCCTCTGACCATGCAATGAAACTCGGTGGCACCCAAGGACCCTCTGACCATGCAATGAAACTCGGTGGCACCCGTATTCGGATCCAACAACCTCGTAAATCAATACTTGTCAAGTTAGATCGTGACATTGGTTTGTAGCCCACAAAGGCACTTCAGAATTCATGAGATTAAGGATAATCAAGCCATTTAACCTTTTCCGTACTATTCAAATGCATATATCAATCATTGCACAAAATCAATTATTAAGTTTTCCCATAAATAAATAAATAAATCAAATCAAATCAATTATTAAGTCCACTTAGTACGTGCATCGGAAAAAAAAGGAAGAAGTCCATAGCTATAAAGTTATTACCATTAAAAAAAAAATTCATAAAAAAGAGAATCGATAAAAATATAAATAAAATAAAAAATAATAATAGCAACTACAAAAATATTTTGTGTGTGTGTGTGTATAAGAAATCTGAAAAATAAGCTATAAATATATAATATATAAATAAATCTAAATAATTAGTTTATAAATCTGCAAAACCCAAAAAGTAAATCAAAACATAAATATGTCAAATGATATCAAATAAATTTATTTTTATTATAAATAAAATATAATAACTTATAACTAAATTACAAATAGTTATTTAATAAATACAAAAAATAGAAAACAAACCAAAAGGTTGATAATATTGTAAATTAAATTTGAATCCATAGCTATAAAGTAATTACCATTAAATTATAGAAAATTATTAAAAATATCAGAAATTACAAGAAATATAATATCATATATACAAAATTGGGAAAGAAATAAAATGAATAACAAAAATATAAAAATTTATAATTTAATTTTAAAAAGTTATTTAATAATTTTGCTATCTAAAAAAAAAGTATGAGTATAACTAGAGAATTGATGCAACGAAGACAAAAAAAATTATAATCAATAATAAGAACTTGTCTTTTCTTCCATTAATTAATTTGTTGGCCATACCAGGTGAACGAGGACAAACCTAATAACGTCATATTTTTAATTTTCTATATGTGACTCGAGTAAAGCTCAGATGACCCAAACTTTGACCCTAAACGTGTCACAAACTTGACAATGATACTTCTCTCTCTCTTTTTTTCCTAAAAAAAATTATATTATGAACATAAGTGAAAGGTAAATAACTTTATACTATTATTTGATTAAAATTTGAAATCAAAATTATATGTGGGCAGAATAAAAAAAATGATTATATAATCGCATAATATAAATAATTCAATACATTATTTTAAAATTCTTAACTAAATAATTATTTATGAACTTTTGTATATTAATAATTTGTGACATATTACTATGACTTTAAGTATTTAACGTTAGAAATCCACACATAAATGATTTATTACTCTTGGTTATATAATTATTTTCGTATAAACTGAAACCTATATATAAATTTTAATTTATTATCGGGTTCACCAACTGACTCGATGACTTGGTGGTTAATTACTCAGTGGCTTACTCGAGTCAATTATCGGGCTGATTTTAAAAAAATAACTATAGTAAAATAGAATACAAAGGCCCTCAATTATAATTTTAATACGATACCTCATTTATTTGATATTTCTTTTTTCATTTTTGTAGTATTTTTTTTTATATTTTTATGATATTTATATTTCTTTTTATTTTCTAGATTTAGGAGATAATTTTTTATAATATAACATTAATTAAGTATATTACTTTCTGTTTTAAAATATTATAAGATTTAACTTATTATATTCTATAACTTCTTGATCTTTATTATTGTTTTATTATCAACTCTCAATAAATAAAAAATTATTTAAAATTAACTCTTATATATTTATTTAATTTACTTTACCACTATCGCCAACTTATTCATTCAATGTATTGAAAATAAATATTTAGAAATTAATGATAGTTTTATTATTTTTATCTGATTTCAATAATTTCATATTTATATTATTATATTATATTATAATATTTATATTTATATTATATTTTATTTTAAAAATTATTAAGAACCATTTATAATTAAAACATATATATGTTATATTTATTTAACTAAATTCATGTTTTTCTGATTATTTTATAATTTATACCATTTTAAGTGTTTTTTGTTACTTTTAGGATTTAGCAAATGATTATTCAGAATTTAAATTATTTTTAATTTATTATATAGAATCATTGTGAAATAAAATTTATTTTATATTACTTAAACTATTACTATCTTCATATTTTTTATTATTTGATAAGTATTTGATATAAAATATAATTCTTATATATATTTTACATATTTCATATTCTTTTATGATTTATTTTTTATTTTATAATATTTCTTTATTTCTTTTTTATTATTAAATAATTATTTAGAATTCATAATATTTTATCCAATTTTAAAATGGTTTAGGATATATTTTATATTGTTTATAATATATATGGTTTTGTGACTTTTTTAATTTAATTTAATTAATATATATTTATACTCTAAATTACAATTTTTTATATTTATTTAGTTGATTTTATATTTCTTTTCAAATTTATATTACAAGTATTATATTTTTATTGGTTAAAGATTTATTTAATAATTATATAATTATGTTGATATAAATTATATCTAAAACAAAACGTACAACAAATACGACTAAAGAAAACTAGATTTTTTCAGTTGTACTCAAACAGATTGATGTGATTGAATTATGACATAATCTAATGATAACTTTCGTGTACACGTTGACAAATAAGTGCAATGGATACCGATAATTAGAAAAGCCTAAATTTATTATAATATTTGATACAAAGACTAAACAAGGAGATTGACTCAATGATTTGTAATAAAAGTGACTAATATGATTGTTTCGCGACTAACTAAATGGGAGAGCTTAAAACTATTGTCACGTGAGTTAAATTATTATTTTACGTATAATGTAGTATGCAAAAAGTTGTTTCATAATATATGAATGTGGAGTTATTTACCTTTAATTTTTTTAGGGCGCGAATATAGACAACCTATCTATTAATGAGTTCACCTCACTAAGAAAAAATCAACAAAAATGCCAAAATTACCCCCCCSCCCCCTCCCCACACCCACACACAAAATACTATACCCCCAAACACATCATCTTCTCTAACCTTTCACCACCACTCCAACTCTGCCATTATTATCGCCCATCCCACCATCGCCGCCACCGTCGAACAGGAAGAAGAAAAATCGTGATGGGTGGTGAAAGGTAAGTGATGGATGGGCGACAAAGGGTGAGAAACAAATGCAAAATAGGGGTGTTCGTCTCTGATTTCTCGAGCATATGTCATGTGTTTGAACTTTTTGATCGAACAATATAACGTTGTTCAAAAAAAAACTTGAACAAGCCTTAAAGGGGGCGTTCAGATCAATTTTTCGAACACGTTTTTGTGTACAAATCAATTTTGCGCAGTTGTATTTTGTGTTCGAATCGATTTTTTAAACCTATACTTTGTGTTCGAAAGTTTGGTTCGAACGACTTTTTTCAAGGCATTTTTTTCTTTTTCTTTCTTCAATGGCATGACGGCGGAAACTTGTTTCTGTGTACATGTTTTGTTTATATTCTTCAATAGACGGTGGTCATGGCAGTGGCGGCAGTGATGGGCGACGGTTGGAGTGGTGGTGGAGAGTTGAAGGAGATGAAATATTTAGGGGTGTAGGATTTAAGGATAATATTGACATATTTGTGATAACACTTTTAGTGGGGTGAACTAATAGATAAAACGAGGTGTGTATATCCATGCCCTTTGTTTTAAATTTACTCGTGTTGTCCAAATCGTGACTCGAGTATTTTAAGTTATTATATTACATTAATAAATTAATAATATTACACTTAAATCGAATGAATTTACATTATCCATTCAATTCGCTACGTGCATCGCACGGGTTAAACACTAGTTGGATTAAAATGTGTATTCAAGATAAAAAGGAACTCAGATGGATCAGTTGCTAGGTATAAGGCCAGATTGGTGGCAAAGGGTTACTATCAAGCTCCTGGATTAGATTACACAGACACTTACAGTTCTGTGATCAAACTAGCAACCATCAGAACAGTTTTATTCTTGGCAGTCACTAAAGGATGGACCATTAAGCAGTTGGATGTGGATAGTGCATTTTTGAATGGAGAATTAGATGTTGATATTTATATGGAGCAGCCTTTTGGATTCATAAAGAATGGAGAGCAAGGATTGGTTTGCAAACTGCATAAAGCTCTCTATGGATTGAAACAAGCTTCCAGGGCATGGTCAAACAAATTTGGAAGCATTTTAATTTCCCTTGGTTTTATTTCATCACAATCTGATACATCCCTCTACATTAACCACACTCAGTCCTCTTGTACAATCATTATGGTCGATGTTGATGATATTATTCTAACTGGTAGCAATGATTCAGAATTAAGAGACCTCATACATACACTTCATAAGCATTTTTCTCTCAAAGATCTTGGCAGTTTGCACTATTTCTTAAGAATTGAAGTCAGCAAAGACTCTACAGGAATCATTTTGAGCCAAAAATAATACATTTCAGAAATCCTTGATAGAGCAGGAATGAAGGGGGCAAAAGGTGTTGTTTCTCCAATGATTTCTCATCCTACTCTATCAAAATTTTCAAGACAACCAATTGAAAATCCCAGAGTCTACAGACAGGTTGATGGAGCTTTACAATATGCTACCTTGACAAGATCAGACATTAGTTATGCAGTGAATGAAGTTAGTTAATACATGCAAAACCCTTTGACCTCTCATTGGAAGGCATTAAAGAGGATCATGAGATATCTTGCTGGAACACTTAGGGGGGTGTATTCATTTGGAACTTTTAGAGACATTTTAAGATTTATTTGACTATAAGATTTGTATGGATTTTCTTTTATTTTTATTGATTTTACATATTTGTTGAGAGTTGATAAAAGTTTTGTGAAATCTCATGTTTAAAGATGGGATTTGGTAGTGGGATTTCTTATGTATAATTAACTTAGAAGTCGTGGAAAATCCAGTCAAATTACAAATTCAAGAGTATTTGACTTTTTAATTACCTCATGACAATTTAAGAACTCAAAATATCTCAAATGAATACCCTGAGATTGATTTGTACATATTTGTATGTGATTTTCGTGTATTTTTGCATCGTATGTTGTGTGCTTTTATGTGTTTTAAGTTTATCTTTTTATCTTTTTCCTTCCTTTTTTTATGTTTCTCATTTCTTATGGTGTTTAATGTGTTTTTACTTTATTTTGTATAAAATAATCTAATTTTGTTTAATGTTAATATCTCAGCTCAAAACGAGGAAAACGGGACGAGCGACGAGCCGAAGCCATGCAGGTGCGTCGACTGATGCACCGTCGACGCACTGTCGATGCTACGCCCGCGTCGACTGACGCACTGTCGACGCACCGTCGACGCAAATGTTCTGAAGCGACGATCCTAGGCCCGTAAGTCGACGCACTGCCTGCCGATGCGTGCAGCCTGGCTCGCGTCGACTGACGCACCATCGACGCAAAGGTTCTGAAGCGTCGATCCTATGCCCATCAGTCGACGCACTGCCTGTCGACGCGTGCAGCCTGGCTCGCGTCGACTGACGCACCGTCGACGCTCCGGCAGTTTGAGCGGTTATTTTCGAAAAATCTATAAAATTCGGAGGTTTTCTTCATTTTGAAGGGCTGGGACGAGGGGGAAAGGTCCAGAACGATACAGAGCACCCTCGGTTCATGCCACCCTTCCATTCGAGCAAGATTAGCATTTAATAGTTTGTAGTTCGTCATTTCTATGCCGTCCGTCATTCGAGTTCGTTTCTCGTTGCTGAAGATAGATGGATGGCTGATGCTTTTCTAGATAATAAGTTTTTCTGCACTTTTCTTATTTGTTCTTATAGTGTAACTTTGGATTTCGTTTTACTTTGATGTTGAACTTTAATAGCATAATTTAGTATAATCCTTTTACCGTTTTTCTCGTTTTAGTTTATGTTTATTTGCTTCGATAGTTTAGTTGTGATTCTCGTAGATTAGTATTTCGATGCTTATGTATTTTCTCATTACATGCTTTGTTTATGCTTYAGGATGGTTTTTATTGATGCTTATGTTRATGCTTTGYTGTAAARGTTTATTGAGGTTATACTGTTGATTATGTTCATGCTTGTTGGCTAAGTTTGTCGGTCTAGTGTGCTCAGGGTCGTTTAGAGCCATCGGGATTGACAACCCCGATCGTGGAGACGATTCCGGCGRACTAGACCCTCGCTTTTTATTAATTYTTTTTAAAAAGTTTTTTATTTTATTGCTCGTAGATGTTAGAAAACTCCTCAAACTTTATTTGATCGAGTGTTTAGTATAGTTTAGTTTTTAATTTCATAGTAATGTTCATAAAATCAAACACCGGAATAGTTTCCGATTAGTCTTCCTTGTGATTCGACTCGAGTCAACTTATCGCATACAATAGCTCCGTTCTCTTGCGGACGAGCTTTTCATTAATTTTAAACGCGAAAAAGTTCGATTCAAAATTTGGCGCCGTTGCCGGGGAAGGCTAAAGGCTACGATTTTTGGTGTTTGCTTTTACTTGTTTGTTTGTGTTAGTGTTCGTTTGTGATTTTTTATTTTTGTTTATTTTTGTTCTTTTTGGTACGTTTAATCTCGGTTTTTGAGTGTTGTGCTTTGTAGCCACATTTTTGAAGACTCGAGGTTATTTTGATTGAAGATGGCGAATTATCGAGTTAGTTCGCCATATGATGACCCTTACGCTCCAACTCTCAATTGTCAAGTCCCCCCATCGTATTATGACCCGTATGCTCCGAGCGGTCAAGAGTGGGCCCATGCTTTTGACTATCCCGGCCCATGTCCTTCAAATTGCTGTAATTCGAGCATAGATTCTTATAGGTATTATGATCCGGGTCTTGACGATTCTTATGCTCAATTTGCCTCGCCTTATCCGAACGTGAACTCGTATGCTCCTACTTTTCCAGATTTTCAGTCATTGAGCTACGACGTTTACACTCCACCCACATCCAATGCGTATATTTCGAGCGGCGATCATTCCATCACTGTTTCTCAAGATCTTTTAGTCGAGATTGTGGAAGCGACTAGACGTATGGATGAACGCATAGAACGTATGGATGAACGCATAGAAGGCCTCGATATTCAATTAGAGCAATTTGACAACAAGGTGTACGAGGTAGACCAACCTTGTCATGAGGAGTTGCCCATTTTTGATATGAAAAATTACACCTTTGTTGATGGAAATTCCAGCTTTGATGATGTTTTGAACGAGGTGTGCGAAGATGTGAGATTTTTAGGTGAGAAGAAAGAGGTGGAAGTTAGCATTGTCTCTCCCGTGATTTTTGAGGATTATATACACGACTGTGTGGGAGAGTTGTCTTTGGGTGAATTTATTGAATCTCATGCCGTGCCGCTTGATTCTTTGTACGAAGATGKGAGGGAGGTGTTTGACGAGATAGTTGAGAAGGAGCCCGTTTGCCCTCTTTTAAGCCCAAATCCMACTTTTCATGACTTTGAGGGTGTTGAGGCGGTGATCAAYGGAACGACAGAGCACGYGTTGGTTGATAGACGTTTSAAGTGCTCSAAAGATTTTCTAAGTCTTCCTTTGATCGAGGATCACCCCGTGTGCCCATTATTTTTTGACATATTCGAGGTGATCGATTATTCGCGTTTCCGACCTCCAAAGCTAGTTGGAGTGTTCGGCATCTCGGGACGTAATTTTTATGCCCGCCTTGGTGATTATCATCACCAAATCTTGCTCTTGGAGAATACCAAGGCGTGGCACGACCGCCATCTATTTTTAGACCCGGGATAATATCGAACGTGGACGTCGTCAAGCTAGAGACGTTAAATTAAGCGCTTCTTGGGAGGCAACCCAAYTCTTTTAACTTTATTTGCTTTTGTGTGTTTTTTGTTTCTTTTCGTTTTAGGTTCCCCTCYGCGTTGAAGCCCGTTGGATGGTCTTGGATGCTCAACTCGTCATCACGAGCGCAATTTCAGGGACGTATCTCTCCTTCTCTTATCTTTTACCATACTTAGCTTAATTTTTCATTTTATACAATGTGGACATTGTATGGTTTAAGTGTGGGGGGGTTTGTCCTTGGTTTGGTTAGTAATTTTTGTATGCTTGCTTGTGATTGGTTTGAGTTTTGTGTATTGATATTGACTGGAACCTTGACGAAGTGACGTGGTTAGATGCTTTGGTTAGGATACTTAGACTTTCGTTCGAATAATAGTGTAATTGTGGGGAATGAAGTGTAAATAATCTATGAAGTGTCTTGTCTCTTGTTCTATTCTTGTTTCGTTCCAAAGAGTCGAATACTCTCTACTAGCCCCGTTTTCAGTTAACCTCTATAGAATTTCATGTAATTTTTCCTTTTATTTTGGAGATGTTAAAACTCCACGTTCGTTATTGAAGAATGTTATCAGTTGCACTTAGCAACATAAGATTGGAGTCAATGAACTCTCGCTTTTGATGTATGTATATTATACTCGTTTTGTACCTCATCTTTATGGGTACCTTTTATTAAAAAAAAGAAAAAAAAGAGAAAAGAGAAAAAGAAAAGAAAAAGAAAAGAAAAAAAAAAGAAAGAATAAGTACAAGAAGAGAAAACCTTGTACAAGTTGAGTTCTTACTTTTATTTTTTTTATTCTTAGATTATATTGTTAAAGAGGTGTTTTGATAACTGGGCTAGTCGGGTGACGACTTGGCGGTTTGAGCAGGGATAGACTTTGGCCGAGGCATGGATGGGTGACGTACATGGAGGTCAACTCGTTACTTTTAGGTGTTCGGAAGCTAGTCTAAATCTCTTATCTCAACGTTATCGTGTCGTCCTTTTAGTTGAGTTTCTAGTCGATCTAATGCATTAACTTCTTGAATCATATGGATGCATTGGTCATTAAGTCATCGGGTAATTAGTTTTTCCTTGTCTACGTCTAGATTAGATTTTGCTTGAGGACAAGCAAAAATCTAAGTGTGGGGGAATTGATTTGTACATATTTGTATGTGATTTTCGTGTATTTTTGCATCGTATGTTGTGTGCTTTTATGTGTTTTAAGTTTATCTTTTTATCGTTTTCCTTCCTTTTTTTATGTTTTTCATTTCTTATGGTGTTTAATGTGTTTTTACTTTATTTTGTATAAAATAATCTAATTTTGTTTAATGTTAATATCTCAGCTCAAAACGAGAAAAACGGGACGAGCGACGAGCCGAATCCATGCAGGTGCGTCGACGCACTGTCGACGCTACGCCCGCGTTGACTGACGCACTGTCGACACAAATGTTCTGAAGCGTCGATCCTAGGCCCGTCAGTCGACGCACTGCCTGCCGACGCGTGCAGCCTGGCTCGCGTCGACTGACGCACCGTCGACGCAAAGGTTCTGAAGCGTCGATCCTAGGCCCATCAGTCGATGCACTGCCTGTCGACGCGTGCAGCCTGGCTCGCGTCGACTGACGCACCGTCGATGCACCGTTGACGCTCCGGCAGTTTGAGCGGTTATTTTCGAAAAATCTATAAAATCCGGAGGTTTTCTTCATTTTGAAAGGCTGGGACGAGGGGGAAAGGTCCAGAACGATACAGAGCACCCTCGGTTCATGCCACCCTTCCATTCGAGCAAGATTAGCATTTAATAGTTTGTAGTTCGTCGTTTCTATGCCGTCCGTCGTTCGAGTTCATTTCTCGTTGCTGAAGATCGATGGATGGCTGATGCTTTTCTAGATAATAAGTTTTTCTGCACTTTTCTTATTTGTTCTTATATTGTAACTTTCGATTTCGTTTTACTTTGATGTTGAACTTTAATAGCATAATTTAGTATAATCCTTTTACCGTTTTTCTCGTTTTAGTTTATGTTTATTTGCTTCGATAGTTTAGTTGTGATTCTCGTAGATTAGTATTTCGATGCTTATGTATTTTCTCATTACATGCTTTGTTTATGCTTGAGGATGGTTTTTATTGATGCTTATGTTTATGCTTTGATGTAAATGTTTATTGAGGTTATACTGTTGATTATGTTCATGCTTGTTGGCTAAGTTTGTCGGTCTAGTGTGCTCAGGGTCGTTTAGAGCCATCGGGATTGACAACCCCGATCGTGGAGACGATTCCGGCGTACTAGACCCTCGCTTTTTATTAATTATTTTTAAAAAGTTTTTTATTTTATTGCTCGTAGATGTTAGAAAACTCCTCAAACTTTATTTGATCGAGTGTTTAGTATAGTTTAGTTTTTAATTTCATAGTAATGTTCATAAAATCAAACACCGGAATAGTTTCCGATTAGTCTTCCTTGTGATTCGACTCGAGTCAACTTATCGCATACAATAGCTCCGTTCTCTTGCGGACGAGCTTTTCATTAATTTTTAACGCGAAAAAGTTCGATTCAGAGATTTTTATGGACATTTAATAATCCATTAGAAATCTCAATTAAATACCTCAAGACTTTTATAAGTTTTAAAATGTCTTAATTAAATACATCATGATTTTAAAAATCTTAATATGTCTTTAAAAGTCCTAAATGAATACACCCCCCTTAATTTTTGTTTGAAGATCACTCCTTGCAAGGAATTTAGTGTAAAAGCTTATGCAGATTCAGACTGGGCTTCAGATGTGGATGATAGGAGATCAACTTCAGGAGTGTTGTATGTTTCTAGGAAATGATTTGATTTCATGGAAAGCTAAGAAGCAGGCCACAATCTCAAGATCATCAACAAAAGCACAATATAGGAGTCTGGCTATTGCAACATGTGAGGTAATGTGAATGAGATTGTTGCAGGAACTGAAAGTTTATGCGCCTGAACCTACAGTTGTATGGATGGATAATTTGGGAGCAATAGCATTGTCAAATAATCCTATAAACAATGAAAGGGTTAAGCATTTTGAGTTTGATTTGCATTTCATCTGAGAGAAGGTGAGAAGTGGAATTATAAGAGTGCAACATGTGCCAGCCTATGATAAAATTGCAGATATCATACAAAGTCATTGACTGCACAATTCTATTATAGGTTTAAGAATAAACTTGTTATTACAATTCAGCCCTACATAGAATTGATGGGGAATATTAACAATGGCAACTCAGCAGACACCGAAGCAAGTATTAATGAGTTGGCAGATGACTCATCAAGTAGGAACAAGATCATACATGAAGACAAACAAGCTGATACAACACATGAAGACAAACAAGGTGATAGCCATTGGTTGGACGTGTGCATGGAGCCAAAAAAAGTCAGATGTGGGAAAAGAAATAAATCCAATGCAAACAAATACATAACAGTGTAGCTAAATCCCTAGATGTAAAATCCTAGCTTCTAGATTATTCTGATGTATGGTATAAAGATGTACATTGAGCTTTGAAGAGAAAGCAAGAGAAAATATATAAACAGCAATTTTACAAATGGCTTTAATCATTCTGTGCTTTTTATTACTATATATTTGGCTTCCTTTTCTATTACATACCACCCAAGTGTATCTTATTAGATCCAACGCAAACTGAAATCAAAAAAAAAAAAAAAAGACGATACATTTCGCATTGCATGAATACAATAATGTAATCCTCCAAGAAGCCCAGAACCCAAAATAATTCCAATTTGCACCCTCCTCATTTATTTTAGAAAATGGAGAACATATAAAATAATACTAAACTCACAAGATATAGAAGTGGAGGAATAAAACTTGATATATTATTATTCTTGATACTTTTTCCTTCTCTTACAAATGACTCCAAGACTTGGAGTATTTATACATGAATGACAAACACCCTTCATCTTCATGTAAATAAATATGATAAATCAAGAGACTCAAACTAATTAACTCTATCTAATTAATTTGGACCAACCAAGAGACTATGCCCAATTAAATTAGAATATGGACCAACAAAAAATATTAAAAGAAAAAAACTCTTCAAATCCATGCAATGAATTTGGTTTATTATTTTCAACACCCTCTCTTAAACTAAATTCATGACTCCAAGTGAAAAACGTAATTTATTGAAAACGTCGAACTTCAAAGCTTTCGTGAAGATATCCGCAACTTGGTCTTGTGACTTCACGTATTCAAGTCTCACTTCATCCTTTGATACGTACTCACGAATAAAATGATACCTCGTATCAATATGCTTACTTCTATCATGAAACACCGGATTTTTCGCCAACGCAATAGCCGATTTATTATCAACATAAATCTCCGTAGGATTCTCTTGTGACAAATTTAAATTCTTCAACAACCTTCTCAACCAAATAGCATGGCAAACACATGAAGTCGCCGCAACATACTCCGCCTCACACGTAGAAAGTGTCACTATAGGTTGTTTCTTCGAATTCCAAGTAAATGCGGAATTTCCCATAAAGAAAACAAATCCGGTCGTACTTTTACGACTATCAACATCACCGCCCAATCACTATCGCAATACCCAACAAGCTCAAAAATGTGAGATGAATCATAAAATATTCCATGAGCAATCGTACCTTTAATATAACGAAGTATTCTCTTGGCCACCTTCAAATGTGACGTAGTAGGAGCTTCCATGTGTCGACTCACAAGTCCAACACCAAAAAGAATATCGGTCTCGTACACGTCAAGTACCTCAAACTTCCAACAAGACTCTTAAAAAATGTTGGATTAATTTTCTCACCATCATCATGTGAAGATAATTTAACTCCACATTCCACGGGGGTGCTCACCGGCTTGCAATTTTCCATCTCAAATTTCTTGAGAATTTCTTTCGCATAAGTTTCTTGAGAAATGAATATTCCATCATCTCTTTGCTTCACCTCAATGCCAAGATAATAAGACATCAACCCAATGTCCGTCATCTCAAACTCCTTCGCCATGACTCTCTTAAAATCATCGAACATCTTTGGATTATTTCCTGTAAAAATCAAATCATCCACATACAAACAAACAAGCAACATATCACCATTTTTATTCTTTTTTACATAAAGTGCATGTTCATGTGGACATTTGATAAAATTATTTTCTTGGAAATATTTATCAATGCGACTATTCCAAGCACGAGGGCTTGCTTCAATCCATAGAGAGCTTTCTTCAACTTTAACACTTTATTTTCATGTCCTTCAACAACATAACCGGTGGTTGATCGACATAAACTTCCTCCTCCAAAAATCCATTCAAGAAAGCGGATTTTACATCCATTTGATGGATTTTCCAATTATTTTGAGCCGCAATCGAAATAATCAACCGAATAGTTTCAAGACGGCTACGGGCGCAAAAAACCTCATCGTAGTCAATCCCCGCCTTTTGCTTGTAGCCTTTCACTACCAATCTCGCCTTGTACTTCTCAACTTCACCTTTCGCATTTCTTTTTATTTTATACACCCACTTCACTCCAATGGAGCTTTTGCCATGAGGAAGTGATGAAACTTCCCACGTATCATTTTTCTCGATCGCCTTAATTTCTTCATTCATGGCAAAATGCCATTTTTCATCACGAGCGGCATCATCATACTCAACAGGCTCGAATTTCAGCAAATAAGCAAAATTGAGTGAATTGACTCAAATTTGTTACCTCATCGGTACTATCGTACAAGTCGCGCAAGCTTCTAAATTTTTGAGGACCTTCACTCGAACTTGGGTCATCAACACGAGCATCTTGTGGTGGTGGCGTCGGTGGTGGTGTGTTTGGCTGCTCCGGGACTTCTTCATCGTCATCAAAAAACGGACTATTCCAATCATTTTTCTTTTGATCATTCCATTCCCACACGCCTTCTTCATCAAACTCAACGTCTCGACTTATCAAAATTTTACCATTGTTCGGATTGAACAACTTGTAGCCTTTCGAACTTGGATCATTGCCGATGAAAATATATTTTGCGCTTTTATCATCAAGCTTCGTTCTCTTTTGATCCGGAACATGCATGTAGGCAATGCTTCCAAAAACTCGCAAATGTGAAATAATTGGCTTGTAACCACTCCAAGCTTCTTGAGGAGTTTTTCCATGTACACTATTCGTATGACTTTGGTTCATCAAGTAAACCGCACAAGCAACGGCTTCCGCCCAATACTCCTTTGGTATATTTTTGCTTTTCAACATGCTCCTCACCATATTAAGGATGGTTCGGTTCACTCGGCTACACCATTTTGTTGTGGTGAATATGGAATCGTCATGGGACGATGAATGCCATCTTTCTCACAAAATGACTTGAATTCATTTGATGTAAATTCGCCACCTCTATCGGAATGAAGAGCTTTGATTTGAAAGCCACTTTGTTTCTCCACCATCGCCTTGAATTTTTTAAAGGTTTCGAACACCTCCGATTTCTCCTTCAAAAAATACACCCATGTTTTTCGAGAATAATCATCAATAAATAACAAAAAATAATTACTCTTGCCAAGTGAATGAGGTTTGATCGGTCCACACACATCCGAGTGTATCAAATCCAAGGGATGTTGTGCTCTTGACAAAGACTCCTTTGAAAAACTCTTTCTCGCTTGTTTTCCATAAATGCATCCTTCACAAAGTTGGTCGGGATGATTTATGAAAGGTAATACTTTCACCATTCTTTCTTTGCTCATCATTTTGAGGCCATAAAAATTCAAGTGTCCAAGCCTCAAATGCCATAGCCACGACTCATCTTTGAAACAAGACTTCAAACACATTGGAATGTCATTTTGAATATTTAATAAAAACATTCTATTTCTCGTCATGGGAACTTTGGCCAACAAACGACCATTTTCATCTTTCATCGTCAAACTTTTATTTTTCAAATGAATGTCATAATTTTCCTCCAAGAGTTGTCCCAAACTCAGAATATTACTCTTCATGGCTGGAACGTAAAACACATTTGAAATGAATTGATGACTTCCATCTTTTGAACGAATTAAAATCATACCTTTCCCTTTGACTTGAACTTTGGAAGAATCTCCAAAAGTTATGTCACCATAGATTGATTCGTCAAGTTCCATGAAAAGATCTCTTTTTCCACAAATATGGCTACTTGCACCGGAATCAAGATACCATTGGTTCCCCTTCTCGTCTTGATTATTTTTGCATGCAAGAAGCAAAGTGGGGTCCACTTCTTCTTTCTCGTTGGTCTCCATAAAATTGTTTTTCTCTTCGACATCTTTCTTACACTCCCACACATAATGACCAAAGCGATGACAATTATAACACTCAATATTAGACTTGTCATACCATTGTTCATTTGATCGGTATCCTCCACCTCTCGAACTTCTTCCTCGTCCACGGCCTCTTCCTCGATTCTGGACTACATTGTTGTTATTGTAGCTAGATGTATAACTATTTTCGCCAAATGACGAATAGTTATTATGACCGTGTCCGCCTCTTCCACGACCTCGAAATTGCCCTTGGCCACGACCACCTCCGCGACCTCTTCGAGAAGTGCCTTGACTTGTCTCCTTCTCTTTCAATGATAACTTTTCTTTTAAAGCATGTTCCACCGATTTTTGATTTGGCTTCTTTAATCTTTTCTCATGGGCTTGTAATGAACCAGCAAGTTCATCAACGGTCATGGTGTCCAAATCCTTGGATTCTTCGATGGAAACAACCACATAATTAAATTTTGGATCTAAGGATCTCAAAATTTTCCCAACGATTCGTCCATCGTTGATATTTTCTCCATATCTCTTCATTTGATTTGAAACCGCCAACACTCCTGAAATATAATCCGAGATCGATTCGGAATCCTTCATATTTAAGGACTCGAATTCACCCCTTAGTGTTTGGAGACGCACTTTCTTCACTTTATCTACGCCTTTGAATGATGCTTGAAGAATTTCCCATGCTTGCTTGGAAGTAGTTGCCGCAGCAACTTTCTCGAACATCTTCTCATCCAAACTTTGATGAATGAGTGTGAGCGCCTTTTGATCCTTCTTCTTGGCGTCATTTGATGTTCCTTCTCCTCCCTCGACGGAGTCCCCCACTTCATAGGTTCCAAGCAAGGCTTTCATTCTTATGCACCAATTATCATAATTATCTTTGGTGAGTGATGGAACAACGAATGGTGTTCCTTTCGTCATTTTTAGATTTATTTATTTTTCACTCAAACTTTCGTCTCTCAAAACACAAATGGCTCTTGATACCAATTGTTAGAAAATGGAGAACATATAAAATAATACTAAACTCACAAGATATAGAAGTGGAGGAACAAAACTTGATATATTATTATTCTTGATACTTTTTCCTTCTCTTACAAATGACTCCAAGACTTGGAGTATTTATATATGAATGACAAACACCCTTCATTTTCATGTAAATAAATATGATAAATCAAGAGACTCAAACTAATTAACTCTATCTAATTAATTAGGACCAACCAAGAGACTATGCCCAATTAAATTAGAATATGGACCAATAAAAAATATTAAAAGAAAAGAAACTCTTCAAATCCATGCAATGAATTTGGTTTATTATTTTTCAACAATTTAATAGAGCAGAATTAATCTCATTGTACTATCATGAATACAATAATTCCAACTATTCACGAGTGAGAGCTTCCTCTTTTGCTAAACCAAGCATCATCAACATTATCATAACACTACAACAAAATAACCAAATTCCAACAAATAAAATATCCGTTGGAATTTTCAATGAAAATTCCAATGTTATAATATATTGTTGGAAAATTCTAACAGAATTCCAATAAAATATAATACTGTTGGAAGAATTTATTGGAAATATTGTTGGAATCTGTAATTCCTACGGAAATTCCCACGAAAAATCAACCGTTGGAATTTTAAATTTTCAAATTAAAAAAAATATGCCAAAAAATAAACGAACGAAAGAAAAAAAAATCATAATTCAAATTGAAAAAAAAAAATAAATTTGCCAAAAAGAAAAAAAAATAAAAAATTTATGTAGTTTAAGAGAATTGAGCCCTACCTCTTTAATATTTGGCCACCTTAATACCGCCTATTCAACAAAGTTTTTTTATATCATTTGATCTGTTAATATTTAAGACTCAAAATCTATTTATTTTTTTATATCAAAATACCCAACATCTTTTCCTCGATCAATTTTTTATTCAATCACAAACCCTAATTATCTGCGTGTGTTACAATTTTTTCTTCGATTCAATCCTGCGTGTGCTACTATCCCCTCTGAATCAATCTAAACATTTAAGGTGCTGAACTCTGAGTTTCTCGTCTTTGCAGCTACTATCCGCGCCCCGACTCGATCTGATCTGGTCCAGCAATCATTTGGTTGTTATCGACTGCAGTTCTCTTCAGGTCTGTAAACCTTTATATTTTTCTATCAATTTCTGGTCTAGCAGCTGATGTTTATTATGGATATGATTTTGGGACGAATTTTGATGTTTAGCAGGTATTTGTTGATTTCCCCCAAATAATTTCCCGAATCCCCCAAATATTGCATTAATTGAATTTGACAATCGTTTTCAAGCATAGACGTATGATTATATGATGTTCTAGAAATGCATTTAGTATTTTGAAGATGAAGCACCTTTATATTCGTTTGAACTCTTTGAGTACCTCACGAGTAGTTGTAAATTTGTTAGAACTTATTTCTTTAATTTAGACTTCGTCTTAAAATCCAATTGCATAACTTGATTCCATCAGTAACATTCTCTCTTTTAATTAAAGTCTCATATGATTATATTTTTTTCCCTATGGTATATATTCAGTTTCTGGTGTCGGAAAATAGATTTTGAGAAATTTATTGATTTTTTTTTTGTGAAAATTGAGAATGTGTTTGGATGAATGAATTTGAATCCCATTGTTTTCTCGAGTTTATTGGTTGTTCGTCATATTTTTTTATTTGAATAGCATCTTGATATTGGTGAATGTATTGTTTGCTCAAATTCAGAATTTGCATTAGAACTTGCAGTTTATCATATTTTGCATACCTTTATTTGCTTTTCTACTAATATGTTTGTTTTATCTCTGTGTGTTTGGATTGAGAATTTTGAGGTTTGTAAAGTAGGCCAAGCAGAGAGTGTTAGATTTTATTAGTGTAAACTGAGAAGGCAAATATGTTACCATTTGTCTCAGAATTTGTTAGAGGTGCTTTGTAGAATATTATACCATTTCCCCTTTTTCTCTGTTTTGTTAATCTATTGCCTTGGGAAATAAATGAGTTAGAATAAAATAGCACAACCTAAGTAAACTGTATATATCAGAATTTCTTTTTAATTAATTTTTTCACAGCATAATTTATGTAAAAGGATAGAATTCTTGCTATTATAACGCTAAGCATTTTTTTAAAAGAAATCATTTTAGGGCATACCATCCTCGATTTACCAAATAATTAGTAGTGATTGAGTGTTTGAGCCGATTTACCCGTGTTGTCTTAAAGCATCCAGCTCTTCATTGGCCGCACTTTTAACACTAAATGAATCCATTTCAAGTACTTTAGTTACGAAAATCATCGCTTCACTATTCTTCTCACTTGTTCATGACTTATATTTAATTAGTATTTTGGGTTGAAAATCGGACTATCAATATAGCTTTATACAAAACAGTTTTACCATTATCCGAGTTGTCCAATTTATGGAAAGACTGGAATTTGTTCAATTTATATTCAACCATAGGGGCTATTTATTAAGAAAATACAAAATTAGATTCATTACCCGAATAGTTTTTAATTAATGTACTATAAGTATTTTTGCATATAATGTACTATATGTATTTTTGATATATATATAAATATTTTAATTTATGAGCCAGGGTGAAAGAACAAGATCTCAATTGTTGGTTTGACATCATTAACCCTTGCACTTCCGGAATGTGCTTCCAAAARAGTGGAGCAAGTTATTAAAGTAGAGATAACACCATCCATTTTKTCCGGGTAAGTAACCATTTTCTCCGGGTAAGAACAAGATCTCAATTGTAGGTGTGYTTTTGTATGTTATTTTGATTGAATTCAAGGGTCTCATACTTATTACTTAGTTTGTGCTTTAAATTCTCAAGTGCTATATGTTACCCTTGCCCAATTGAAACTACAATTGATTTAGATGTTTATCCATAAACTTGATACAGTAAAGGAGGACTTGGTAAAGCTTTGGCACGCGAGTTTATACTTTCAGGTAACAGGATCGTCGTTACTTCTCGTGAGTAAGCAATTAATATTATTGAAGCTTGTAATTTGCATGTTTTTCTTCCTCTCTTTTTCATGTATTTATTAATTTCTTCTTGGCTTTTCTGGAGACAGTCCTGAATCAGTGGACATGACCATCAAATAACTATCTGAGAAACTGAAGAAAGTCACAATCGCTACTGGTGGCTCATCCAAAACACATTTATGGCATGCAAAAATTGTGAGAGTTTCATGTGATGTCTCTAAACCTGACATCATCGTCAGGAAGTTGGCAAACTTTGCTGTCAATGAACTTAGCTCTATTGATATCTGGGTAAGCAATTTTATCTTTTTTTCTTCTAGAAGTATTGCATTTCCGTAACAAGTTGACTGGAAATACTCCCCCACTCAGCTTCGCTTCACGAAGAAACCTATAAGGTTTATCTTAATTACAAAAAAGACCCACTTATCCTCCAAAATTCTGAATTAACCCTTTAAGTTTGTATTTTCTTAACAAATACCTCCCCTGAATACAGAAGTTTGTAATTGTGAAGAATATTTGGCATTTTTTAATTAGAATGAATATCGAGGATATTTTTTGTAATTATTTTTTCCCATTTATTTCTACTTTCAGCTCCTTCAGGCGGTTTCGAAGTAGTTCAAGAGGTAGTGAGTAATTAAAAGGCCACAAGTTTATCAACGGGAAGAAACTAGAGGCTCGTGAAGTTCGCCCGAGCTTCCTTCCTGAAGTAGCTTAGCTGGAGAGCTCTGTATCGCCTACTTTGACGAGTGGTGGACTAAAATGGCTATACCCAAACACGAACTGGGAGACCCCTTTCAAAGGGTTCAGTTATGTATGATCTGCATCACACTGATAAACGTACATAAAGTTGTGTGATTAGTTTGAGTTGCTGTTTTTGTTTGGAAAATGATGAAATCCTTGAGTTGTAGTTGTTATTCGTATGGTGAATTGTGATGCTATTTAGATATTAAACTTTATGTTTCGAGACTGAAATATGATGAATACTTTTAGTTTTGTATCTTCTATCGTCTTAACTATTAGTTTACAGGTTTTTATTTTTCTTATTTACTAGAGGAATACAACGGAAATTCCAACGACTTTTAGTTTTGTATCTTCTATCGCCTTTTCTTTTTTACCAAAATTCCGGCGAAAATTCCAATGAAAATAGTCGCTGGAATTCGTTCCAACGGAAAAATCCCCATTGGAATATCTATTGGAAACTATTCCAACGGAATGTAAACCATTGGTATAGTTGTTGGAATTGACGTTGGATTTTATTCCAATGATTTGATAATTCCAACGGACATTAACCGTTGGAATTCCGCGGGAATTTTGAGATTCCAACGGCCATTTTTCCAACGACATGCTTACCGTTGAAAATTCTGTTGGAATTGACCATTCCAACGGAAATTTCTTTGTATTCCAACGGATTTTTTTCCGTTGGAATCTGATAGTTTTCTTGTAGTGTGTCCAGCATGATTTTCGATGGTAAGCCTGTAAAGTGATTAATATGAACGTCATATAAGTTCTTTAATATTGTATATGTGTCGGTAGAGATCAGCTGTAGTCCTGGATTTGAACGTAAAATAAGTTGTTTTGTCTAGCATAGATTTTCTGAGGCAAAAGGAATAGTTGTGGTTATGGAGTACAAAGTTGTTTTGTTGTGCAAATGTTTTAGCATTAATTATGTATACTTGTGATTATTGAGAAATAAGATTATTTTAACGTGAATAGTTTTTGTTTGTTCCGATGCAACTTATAATTGTGAAAATATGACTATTTTGTCTTGAATACTTTTTGTTTATTTTGATGCAAACTTATAATTGTAAAAAAAAAAAAGAGAGAGAGACTATTTTGTCTTGAATACTTTCCGTTTGTAATGATGTATGGTTGTAGTTCTGAATAACTAAAGTTAAGCCTTTCTAAAATATTAGTTGTACCTTAGTTGAGGAACGTTATTGTCATTCTCATTAACTACTGTGAATTATTATTCAACGCTATGTCCTTCAAGTGATGGGTTGTAGGAGCTTTTATCCTCGACTAACTGAGCAACAAATGCATACTTTTGATAGAATGACCCGAATAAATGTTCAAAAGGAAAACCAAAATAGAAACATAATAATAGACAAAACACATCATTTTAAAATGAAGATTACAACGCCCATTATTAACAGGCCAGAAAAAAAAAAAATAAAGAGAAACATTTCAAACCAGCGAGATTCATTTTCTTAAACTAAACATCATTAATCGCTATTTTTCTCTTGTCCTTCAAAGGTGTCGAATCGTCTTCGTAAGTAGTTTCCTCATGTTCATCATTCAAAACCATATGACGATACAATTCGTATGCGAAAATAGCTTCTTTCGTATATTTAGAAACACTGAAATATGCTTCATTTGATTCCGATAATGCGCATTCTTGCCACGAACATTAGGTTTTGGGGCTTTCGCCCCTAAACAAAACGTAGATTTTTTTTGATTTTTTTTTGTCATTGTTCTTCTCTTCATCTCCACCAATGGAAGAGAATGGCAAACCATATAGATGAGTGATGGAGAGAGACAAGGATAATATAGTGCAAACTGCATAGACCCACGTGAGGAGAGAGAGTGTGTCAATTTTTTTTGATATTTAAGCATAAACTAATGTGAAGGGTGTTTATGAAATCAAACCTTACACCTTTTTATTTTCTATAGTCATCCTACATTTTCTATGTTTTATTTGTTGTAGGATGACAAATGTAAATGAGAGCCCCAAATGCTCACACAATCAACTCTAATGTTGATAAAAACCGTCAAAAGGACTCGGATTCGGTGGGTCAACAACTAAGCATTTTTTTTTTCTGCATTATAAATGAGAGAGATTTTCCAAATGCAAGAGAAACTGTTTTTTTTTTCTTTAATCTAGTTTATGCTTGTGGTTGAAAGTCTGAGAGAGAAAAATAAAGAAGGTCCAACCAAACAATGGGTGAATAGGCAAAAAAAAAAAAAAAAAAAGCGAAATGAAAAAGGAAGAAGATGGAGAATAAAGAGTTGATTGTGTGAGCATACAAATCAAGGTAATATTCAAAGAATTACTAGTAAAATGTATACTTTTGCTAGAAAGACCTGCATCAGTGTTCAAAAGGAAAACAAAAAACATATATGTGATTACAGACAAACCGCATCATTTTAAAATAAAGATTACAACGCCCATCAATAACAGACCAAAAAAAAAAAAAAAAAAAGAAAGAAAGAAACATTTCAAACCAACGAGCTTCATTTTCTTAAACTCGACACATTTTATCACTATTTTTCCCTCATCCTTCAAAGGTGTTGAATCGTCTTCATAGGCAGTTTGCTCGTGTTCTTCATTTGAAACCGTGTGACGATACAATTCGTACACGAATGAAACTAGCTTCTTCGGTATGTTGAAAAACTCTGAAAAACGACCGAACCGACCGATGCACACCCCTGCTCCCACCTTGAAATAGAACATAGAATTTTATTTTATATTTTTTTGGAATTGTTTTTACTCCACCAATGGAAGAGATTGACCGATGAAATAGATAAATTATGGAGAGAGAAGGATCATATAGTAAAGGATTTGAGTCATGTACGTGATCGAATAGTAAAATTTACGAAAAATAATATAACGATATTGATGAATTTAAAAAATAAATTGAAATGATTGAGGATAAAAAATTGAGAGTGGATTAAAAATATAAATATTTTAAAATAAGATTTTGAAATGTAACTTTTCCAAAAGTAAAACATAGTGAAGCGCAAACTTATTCTCAAAAAAAAAAAAATAATAAAAAAAATAAAAATAATAAATTAAAAAAAAAAAGAAACCGTTTTTCCTTCCAAGTATATTCCTCGAGCAAAAAAATATGGTTGTTATGATACTTTCTCCTATAATACATTTCTAATGCCAGGGACCAACAAGCAACAAGATCTGCCAGGGACAAGTTTAGTGTTTCTTTTTTTCTTTTTTCCTTTTCTAAAAAGAAAAACGGAAGAATCAAATAAGCGAAGAAGGTAGCAATAATTGAAAGGCAATAAAAGGGTACAACTTACATGGCTTAAAATTCGAGCAGAGTAAATAGATCTTGAGAAAACACAGAAAAACATTTAGGATAATATTTTTTCTCAGGTGGCATAACAATTTTTCTCCTTATTCTTCACCGGCAAAAGGTTGCAAATGCCACATGTCCCGCTGCAGTCAAAATAACTTTCGATTGATATTGTTCAACAGAGCGGCAATACTTACGCACTTCCTCCTCATAAGGGCGCTGGAACTCCAGAATCTGCAAACAGAAAACAAATGACAGCTATCAGGCAAACCATCAAATACAAGGATGATTAAGATTCTACTCCCTCTCAAGATATGTTTCACCATTTCAATCTAGTTTAACACTTACTAAGAAAGTGAGGGAGTAACAAAATAAAGAAATAATATTGGAAATATATTTTTTCAATTCTTTAAAAATGCAATAATATTCGAAATTGTTTTAGATTGACACTACATATCTAATCTACATAGATAGGAAAAGCATAAATGGGAGAATAAAAAAAGGAGGAATTGAATTTATATAGATGTGTGTGTGTGTGTGTAAGTGGAATGAGCAAAGTGGATTCCTTGTTAGGTAAGGAGTTGCAAAAGAAGTGAATGAGCATGATGATATAATGATGTAAGGTTTCTAGTGCAATTGACAAAATTAGCACTTACCCTCTTAAACCTTTTCATGTGATCTCTGGTACCAGGTTCAAAAGATTTAGCAGCCAAAGCATCGCTCAAACCCTAAGGATTCAATAAACAAGGATTAAAACATGACAGATAAATTACTTAGTGATGAGATGGGCTTGGCACTCTTACCTTAAAGTCTCCATCAACTTGTGTACAATAAGCCAGCTTCACCAGCTTATCATCGTCGGGATGATCCTGAAGAACAACTTTGTCATTCTAGTGCCCAATTGATGTTTAATAACCAAACATCTTTAAAAATAAAAATAAGAATAAAAAAAATTACATACTCCCTCATCATCAGAAGCCCCGTCTAATACAGCAGCTAATTCGTGAGCATAATAAGGCCCTATCTTTACATCTCTCTTTCCACCACCACATTTTACTTCTCCCTTACCACCTCCACCACGTTTCGCTTTTCCCTTGCCGACACGTTTTGCTTTTCCCTTCCCATTCACCTCCTGAAAATCCATCCATTTACATTGTTTCATTAAAAACACAAAAACAAAATTGGAATTGGCTTTCTGAATTCAAATTAACACTTTGAAATCCATCCTTCCTCAACAAAGGTACACAGAAAATCAATCAATATTTAAAACAGATAAAAATAAAAGGCGGACAAACCAAAATCACAGTAAATAGAAATAAAAAAAGTTTGTGCGGAATAAATTAGAACAGCTAATCTAATCTAAGTACCTGACGAGAGAACATCTTCACGAGGGCATCGACGTCCATTGCTTGAAGACAGAGAAAGCAACACGAGAATCAATCAATATACAGAAAATAGAGAAAATTAATGGTTACTATATATATATCTAGCTCTGGAAATAGGGTTCCTGCCGAGTTGGGTCGATATATATTAGCGAGACATATATGGTTTGGCAATTGGGCCGTAAAGGCAAACCACTCGAAATTTGCCTTTGTCCAACCAGATTGTCTTTAGGGGACAAAATATGAAGTACCTACTCGGGTCAAAATAAGCTTTTATAATTTGTTGTGATAAATTCTTATATTTTGATAAATATATATTTATAAACATGTAATATGAATAAAATTACTCGTACTCGCTATTATAAAGATATTAATGTTTGTTCTGATAAATATCCATTATCACAATGATGAAAGTCAATTTCTATATGATAAATACATATCAATTTTCATTTTCATAAGTTTGAGAGGATGGAGTGTAATTTACTGTTGTCATGTATTATCATTTCACATAGGTAATCATTAGTTGTTTTTATATTTATTTTGTTTGTACGTTTAATTACTTTGTTAGAAATAAGGTGGAATTTGTGGATAATTGTGTTTGTAACAATAATATTTGATTGTTTGATGGAATATGCATTTGTGTGGATTGTTTGTGAAGTATTTGATTATGAGTTAACACTACTGCAGAAACTGCATCCCACGGTGCCTCATCCACGGCGGTCTGGAAAACCGCCGTTAAATGTTTTTATGACGGTTTTCCAGAAAACTGATGTTAAATCCATCATTTAATGGCGGTTCTCTAAACACCGCCGTAAAATTCTACATTTTACGGCGGTTGTCTTAGTCCTTCTTTTCTGATAGCTTCAGCTTCCTTGCTTATAGGTTTCGGAAACTGGCCCGACCAATGCCAAAACCGATGTTAATCTGAATTAATTAACGGCGGTTCTTTAAGAACCGACGTTAATTAGTTCATATATTAATTAGTTCTCTAGATTAACGTCGGTTCTATTAGAACCGACGTTAAATCTGAATTAAATAACAG
>BMAC01000203.1:1368761-1379534 GCA_014905375.1 Phtheirospermum japonicum | reverse complement strand
ATATCCAAACTTTGGCCTCTTCCAAGTCATCTCAAGTATGTTTTTCTTGAGGAAGGCAAGAAGAAGCCGGTTATCATTTTTGGCGAACTAACGAAAGGAGAGAAGAAGCAGAAGCAGAAGCAGAAGAAGAAGAAGAAGAAGAAGAAGCAGAAGAAGAAGAAGAAGAAGAAGAAGAAGAAGAAGAAGAAGAAGAAGAAAGAAGAAGAAGAAGAAGAAGAAGAAGAAGAAGAAGAAGAAGAAGAAGAAGAAGAAGAAGAAGAAGAAGAAGAAGAAGAAGAAGAAGAAGAAGAAGAAGAAGAAGAAGAAGAAGAAGAAGACCTTGATCGGTGTTCTTAAAAAGTTTCAAGGAGCCATTGGCTGGAGTTTGGGAGATATTATGGGAATAAGTCCAGCTACATGCATGCATCATATCGTGCTGGAAAAAGGAGAAAAGCCGGTTCAGGAAGGTCAACGTCGTTTGAATCCTACTTTAATGGAAGTGGTGAAGAAAAAGATTCTCAAATTGCTCGATGAGGGAATTATTTTCGTGGCACCTGATAGCGAATGGGTGAGCCCTGTCCATGTGGTACCCAAGAAGGAAAGAATCACGATCATCGTAAATGATAGGGGAGAAATTTTGCCGACTAGGCTTACGATCGGGTGGCGGATGTGCATAGATTACAGAAAGCTTAATGCAGCCACAAGAAAAGATCATTTTCCGCTTCCCTTCATTGATCAGTTGCTCGACAAGTTTGTCGGGCACCAGTACTACTGCTTCCTCGATGGTTTGTCCGGATACTACCAAGTTGCCATAGCACCGGAGGACCAAAAGAAAATGACGTTCACTTATCCATTCGGGACATCTGCCTTTCGACGGATGCCATTCGGCTTGTGCAATGCGCCAGCAACTTTTCAACGTTGTATGCTTTCCATTTTCACGGATATGATCGACGATTTTCTTGAGGTATTCATGGATGATTTTTCAATATTTGGCTCTTCTTTTATTTCTTGTATTGCTAATTTATCTAAGGTACTTCAACGATGTATAGAGAGTAATTTAACGTTGAGTTGGGAGAAGAGTCATTTCATGGTTAAAAGTGGTATTGTTCTTGGTCATGTCGTTTCTAGTAAAGGTTTAGAGGTAGAAAAGGCTAAGGTTCATGTCATTGAAGGTTTGCCACCTCCCACAAACGTTAAAGGTGTTCGAAGTTTCTTAGGACATGTGGGTTTCTATCAGCGATTTATAAAGGATTTTTCAAAAATTAGTCGTTCGCTGTGTCATTTGCTAAGTCTTGATATACCGTTTGTTTTTTATGAGTCATGTTTGAATGCATTTACACTTCTTAAGGAAAATTTGACCACGGCTCTGGTGGTCGTTACCCTAAACTGGTCCCTTCCCTTTGAAACTATGTGTGATGCATCGAATGACGCCGTTGGGGCCGTTTTGGAACAACGATTGGATGGTCTCCTCCGTGTGATTTATTATTCGAGTCTTATGTTGAATGAGGCTCAGAGGAACTATACCACCACCGAAAAAGAACTTTTAGCCATGGTGTTTTCTTTGGAGAAATTCTGATTGTACATCATTGGGTCAAAAGTAATTGTTCATAGTGATTATGTGATTCTTTGTTATCTTTTTAACAAAACCCAAAGTAAGCCGCGTATGATCCGTTGGATACTTTTACTTCAAGAACTTGACGTCGAGATCAAAGATAGGAAGGGGTGTGAAAATGTTGTAGCGGACCATTTATCTCGTTTAGATAGAGAGGAAGGTGTGAATGAACATGGTTTTATAAATGATGTCTTTCCTTATGAATTCACTTATGCTATTTCTTCGCATGATACTCCTTGGTTTGCTGACATTGTCAATTATCTAGTTTGTGGCCATGTGAGGGCCGATTTATCCTTCCAATAATGGAAGATATTTCTTTCTAAGTGCAGGGATCATTTTTGGGATGACCCGTTTCTTTTCCAGTTTGGGAAGGATGGAGTTATTCGACGATACATTCCCGAGGAGGAGAAAAAGAGCATTTTATCATTTTGTCACGATCAACAATGTCGCAACCATTTTGGAGGGCAGAAGACTGCTTACAATGTCCTCTAATCGGGATTTTATTGGCCAACTTATTTAAGGATGCTCAGGAATTTTGCAAGTCCTGTGATCGCTACCAACGTTTGGGAAATATCGGCAAACGTGATGAAATGCCACAAACGAGCAATCTTGTTGTGGAAATCTTTGATGTATGGGGCATAGACTTCATGGGCCAATTTTTCGGCATTGTTTGGTTATGAATATATCTTAGTTGTTGTTGATTATATGTCAAAGTGGGTCAAAGCCATTCCCACGAGAACCTGTGATGCCAAGGTCGTGCTCAAGTTTTTGCAAGAAAATATATTCAGTCGGTTCTCGGATTTCCACGAGCAGTTATTAGTGATGGAGGTGCATATTTCTGCAACAAGTCATTCAACAAATTGATGACGAAGTACGGGGTTAAACATAAGGTGGCCACGACATATCATTCTCAGACGTCGAGCCAAGTTGAGACGAGTAATAGGCAAATCAAAGCTATTTTGGACAAGACCGTTCAGCCGAATCATAAGGATTGGTCATCTAAGCTCATTGACGCTCTTTGGGCATATCGAATGGCGTACAAGATAGTTCTAAGGACCAGCCCCTATCGGATGGTCTATGGCAAGGCGTGTCATCTTCTGGTCGAGATGGAGCACCGAGCTTATTGGGCGATTCGTGCAGTGAATTATGATTTGACAAAGGCTGGTGCTACACGGGGACTGCAAATTGAAGAACTTGATGAAATACGTAATGATGCCTACGATAATGCGGATATTTACAAAAAGAAGGTGAAGGCCCAACATGACAAGAAGATCACTGCTAAAGATCTTCGAGCAGGTATGCAAGTTCTGTTGTTTAACTCTCGTCTTTGGTTGTTTCCCAAAATACTCAAATCTCGAAGGAGTGGTCCATTTTTGGTTGAAGAAGTGTTGCCATATGGAGTTGTGGAGTTGGTTAAAGAAAAGACCAATGAAAGTTTTCAAGTAAACGGCCACCGAGTTAAGCTGTACTTTCAAGGATCAAGAGTAAATCATGCTAAGGAGACAGTGACTCTCATTGACCCATTCTCGACGTAGACGACGCAATTTCGTCAAGCTAAGTGACTTTAAACAAGTGCTTCTTGGGAGGCAACCCAAGCCTTTTAACTTTATATGTTTTTGTGTGTTTTTGTTCTTGTTGTTTCAGGTCCCCTTCAATGTTGAGGCCCGTTGGACAATTTTCGACGCTCAACTCATCACCACAAGCGCGATTTCAGGGATGTATCTCTCCTTCTCTTATCTTTTACCATACTTAGCTTAATTTTTCATTTTATATAATGTGGACATTGTATGGTTTAAGTGTGGGGGGTTTGTCCTGGTTAGTAATTTAATTGTCAGTATGCTTGCTTGTAGTTGATTTGAGTTGTGTGTGTTGATATTGACTGGAACCTTGACGAAGTGACGTGGTTAGATGCTTTGGTTAGGATATTTAGACTTCCGTTCGAACAATAGTGTAATTGTGGGGAATGAAGTGTAAAGAATATATGAAGTGTTTTGTTCCCTGTTCTATTCTTGCTTTGTTCTTAAGAGTCGAATACTCTCTACTAGTCCCATTTTCTGATACCCTCTATAGGATTTTATGTAATTTTTCTTTTTATTATGGAGACGTTAAAACTCCACGTGCAATATTAAAGAATGTTATCAGTTGCACTTAACTACGTAAGATCGGAGTCAATGAACTCTCGTTTTTGATTTATGTAAATTATACTCGTTTGTACCTCATCTTTATGGGTACTCATAAAAAAAAGAAAAAAAAAGAATAAAAAAATAAGTACAAGAAGATAAATCCTTGTACAAGTTAAGTTCTTATTTTCGTTTTTATTTCTTAGATTGTATTTTTAAAGAGGTGTATAGATGGCTGGGCTAGTCCGATGACGACTTGGCGGTTTGAGCAGGGATAGACTTTGGCCAAGGCATGGATGGGTGACGTACATGGAGGTCAACTCATTACTTTTAGGTGTTTGGAAGCTAGTCTAAATCTCTTATCTCAACGTATCATTTCGTCCTTTTAGTTGAGTTTTTAGTCGTTCTAATGCATTAACTTCTTGAATCATATGAATGCATTAGTGATTAGGTCATCGGCTTTCTCTTGTCTACGTCTAGAATAGATTTTGCTTGTATACAATCAAAAAGCTAAGTGTGGGGGAGTTGATTTGTACATAATTGTACGTGATTTTCGTATGTTTTGGTATCGCGTGTTGTTTGCTTATAGAGTTTTTAGGTTTATCTTTTTGTCGTTTTTCTTCCTTTTAATGTTTTTCATTTTGTTTGATGTTTAATGTGTTTCTACTTTATTTTATTTGAAATATCCTAACTTTGTTTAATTTCTAGTTTCAGCTTCAATACGAAGATGACGAGACGCATGACGTGCTACCGACGCCCGTAGCCAGCGCCGCGTCGACACTGGGAGACGCCCGCGTCGGTCAACGTATAGTTGCAGTAACGCCGATCCTAGCTTCATCGATCGACGCACCTGTAGATGTAACTTGCAGTCGCGTCGATCCTAGCTCCGTCGATCGACACACCTGTAGATGCAACTTGCAATCGCATCGATCCGTACACGCGTCGGTCAACGCACTGCCTGGTCAACGCGAGCAGCCTGACTCGCATCGACGTCGACACTCGGGCCGCGTCGATCGACGCACTAGCGGTTGGGCGGTTATTATTGGGAGAATCTTCAAATACCCGGTGGTGTCTTCATTTAATCATCAGAAAAACTTGGGGCAAGGTTCATATGATGTTCAGAACCTCAAGTATAATTCCATTTACATTAAGTTGAAGGATCCGGTTATTAATAAAATAATTCTCTCGTTTCAACGTCGTTCGTTGTTGAAGACATCGTTTCGTAACTGAAGTTCATTCGACCGTTATTATTATCATTTAAATCATAGGTTTCCTGCACTTTTTATTTACCTTGATCTGGATTTTACTAATGTACCTTTATTCGACTTAGTATTAGTTTAGTAACTCAAGCGCGATTTACTTTTAATTCATTTAATAAAATTATGTTTGTTTTCTCGTCTTATAAATTCTAGTTTTTAATGCTCGACGAGGACAAGTGTTTGAGGAGTTTTAGTGGTGTTGAAATAAATCAACGGGTTCATGACTCGGTATTAACGAAATTCAATTCGATTGATGACTTCAATGTGTTTCAAGTTTGGAAAAAATAATAGGAAAAAAAAATAAAGCAATTAAACTATCTAAACTATCCAGAAAATGAAAGTGCAAGTTGGTAGGATGCCTCGTCCGTATGCCTCAATATGTAAATGCAAAGCAATAATGAAAATAAGCAAGAAAATGCAAAGTTTCACCAAGTACAAGCATGCATGCAGAAGGTACAACTACGCATAAAATCCTAAATTTGTGTTGGAGTATTATTATTTTTTTTTGTATAAGCTTCTCAAAACCCAAAACCCACAATATATTTCCCTCACATTTCTCGTAACTAACAATAAACTCTCCCACTTCACAATTTATGGAGATATAAGAGCTAAAAAATCGAGCTCGGCTAACAGACAACGGGATAAAGGCTCAAAGGGGCTCGTTTAGGATTTTTTTAAGTGGCTTAAATATATGGATGTGGCCGGAACAAGGGTGATATATGTGCCCTCGAGGTCATTTTCGAATTCAATCATGTACGAGCAAAATCAAACCTCCTCAATGCAATTTCCATAAAAATGCAAGCAAACGATAAATCACACAAGGCTACTCACTAGTTTGCACCGTATTTGGGAGCAAAACCCAAGAGCTTTTAGAGCTTGCAATCTTTTCACGAGAAAATGTTGATTATATATGTATATAGGCGGGTTTGGACGAAGCAACAAAAATTTAACCCTTACACAAGAGGCCATAAACATGCAAAAACTCGACAAATAAACTATTCAAACTTCCAAGCATGTGGAGTTGTTCAACAATTTAATAAAGACACAAAAATGACTCAACCATATAACAACGCAAATAGTAAGCCTCATTCGCAAGAATGCTTAACTTCGCCAAGGCTCGAGTTAAGAACAACAAAACATGCTTTGTAATACCCGGACCCTAACCACCTACCCACCCCACACTTAAACCATGGCAATACCCTTATCGCATTTTAATGAAAATCAAGTAAAAGGAGGGTGAATAGAAACTTCCTCAACCGAGCGAGTTTAGGTCGAGCTCGGTGGGGTTCACCTAAGCATCTAAGCAATTCAAGCAAAAATCGAGCATGGCTTGTAACTCCCGACTCCACGAACGCTACTCACTTATACATTCGACCAAGGTTGGGAGTCGACAAACAAAACCTAGAAAAGAGAATCACACGATATTAAAAAAACAAGGAAACATGTGCCACGAACTCAAAAAAAATTTTATTTTTTTTTTCAATTTTTCAAATGTTTCTGGATTTTAAAATTTTTTGGAATTTTTTTTGGATTTTCCAATAAAAGAAATAAAGAAATGGAAAGAACATGGGTTGCCTCCCAAGAAGAGCTTATTTTACGCCATTAGCTCAATGTACTCCCTTTATTATAAAGGTGGAAAGATAACGGGAGGGTCCACCAAGATAATCTCCTCCTTGTCGGGAGGATCCACTCTTTGGAACGTCCTTGGCGCATTGCATAGCTCATATAAGATCGGCCAAATAGCAAATGTTACGAGCGGGCAATCGACATTCATCTCGGCTAGGTCCTCAGGTGGAATGGTGATCTTAAAGTGACCCGAAGACTCATCAAAGAAACGGTAGGAGTAATGGCCGGCTAGCTTCTTCAACCTTTGATCGACAAACGAGGGAGGGAAATGATCTCTCTTGGTAGCTGCATTAAACTTCTTAGAATCGATCAACATCCTCCATCTCGTCGTGGCCCTCATGACCAACAATTCTCCTTCTCCATCCTCGAGAACTAACGAGCCGCTCGTTTTGGGCACCATGTGAATGGGATTCACTCACTCACTCCCGGCGAGTACGAACATCAAGCCCTCCAACAACCACCTCCACATCCCGGCTCTCATCATATCATCAAGAATCTAATTCGAAGGGCTAACTCTCTCAACCACTCCGGGTCTCCACTCAATGACATCCTTAAGAATTTTAAACCCTTCAACCATCCTCTCCTCCTCTTCTTCTCGGTGCGAGTTTGCAAGGATAATAATAGATTTTCTATCCGCTTCCTCCTCAATATAATCGTCAATTTTTTTAATCTTATAATCAATAACCCCCACCTCCCCCTCTAAAAAGTTTTCGTTTCCCCCACTGACACATCGAGAGTCATCTCCACACAAAACGGGATCAAATAGAGGCACAACGGGTTCATCAAGAAGAACAAGGGGTTCATCCTCACAACATCCCTCTATATTGACAACCGGGCCAACCTCCTCCTCTTTGCCCCACTCTTCTAAACAAACTCGTTCGACCGTGGCCTTGATAAAGTCCATATACACCCATTCTTCGTAAGATTGTTTTGAAGTAAAAGGTAAGGGGTCAAGAGGGGTAAAAATACTCGGCATTGAAAACAACTCCTCCTCTGACGGCGAGATGACCGTATCCCCAACCACCCCGCACTTATCGAAGGACTCGACCAGAAGATTGTGTCAAGGCGGACTTGAGATTTTATGTGCAATGGCCCATATATCCTGATCGGGGGATGGATTAGGAGCAATCATCGGGGTAGTCAGATGAAACGGGTCCATGTGAGGAGTAACAAGAGGATCATGAGTCGGCGATGGAGCAAAAGATGGAGTAGTACAATCGGGTTCCACCGGGTATCCTTAGCTTCTATACACATCCTCCGAACGAGGCATTGACAAATTGATCGAGGGAAGGGAAACGCAAGAGTCGGTAACATGACCACGCGATCCACACCATGCGTATCCCACAAAACGGTCGGTACATATCCCTCATAGTGCGGATGGGCGGGCCACTTATGACATTGGAGCTCGGACCGCCAAACGACTCATAATCCTCGAGATCTTTAGCGGATAAAGCCAGGTATGCCTTTGAATACGTCGGTGGAGAAGATATTGGCTTGGGAGGATGAAACGTCCCCACAAAGGGTCGGTTAAAATCTCCCATAGTGCGGCTGGGGGGAGCATCGGAGATCAAACCTCCAAAGTTGTCATAATCATCGAGAGGACGAGAATTGCCATACGGGCCGGGACTCGGATATCCACCATTCACATGGCCACTGGGAGTCATATTCGGCGTAGGAGTGAAATTATAATCGGGTCGGGCTCCATATGGGCCGGTATTCGAGCTCGGCATATTCGGATGATTTGGTGGAGCACCATATCCATACGAGCCGGAAGGCGGGGCTTGCATATTCGGATAGGAACCATTCTTGCCCTAGAAACTATCAAACCTMACATGGTTTGCACCATGCCCTCCCATTCCGGGTTGCCCATATCCATATCCACCATTGGCAACGTGGTTTGCACCATGCCCTCCCACGTTGCCATACCCATTATACAACATCTCATTCCCAACATGGTTTGCACCATGCCCTCCCATGTTGGGAATGTTTCTAGTTATAAGCACCTTGCATACTAAACAAAAACGTCAAATAACAAAGAAGCTAAAAACACAATGAAACTACAACCAAATCGAAAGCCTTAACCAAGCTGAGTCGCAACGGCGTCATTTTGTTTYAGGAGTTTTAGTGGTGTTGAAATAAATCAACGGGTTCATGGCTCGGTATTAAAGGAATTCAACTCGATTGATAGTTTCAATGTGTTTCAAGCTTGGAAAAATAATAGAAAAAAAAATAAAGCAATTAAACTATCCTAGAAAATGAAAGTGCAAATTGGTAGGATGCCTCGTCGTATGCCTCAATATGTAAATGCAAAGCAATAATGAAAATAAGCAAGAAAATYCAAAGTTTCACCAAGTACAAGCATGCATGRAGAAGGTACAACTACGCATAAAATCCTAAATAATGCAAATTAGAAAAAATTYAAAGCATGAAAGGAAAGAGCAATGAAAATAGACGGGAAAGTTCAAAAATTTAAGGAAAATAACAAGAAACAAAACCTAGATCTAAGATTAAACTTAAAACTATGCATGAAAATAAAATTACGAATAAAACATAGCAAAAATCTCAAAATCAAGACGATCCAAGAGCCGATCTATGATCTAGATGTGTCACTCATCTAGATTCCATAGCTAATTCATAAGTTTCATCATGAATTCAAGATGCTAAAGAAAAAGGCATAACATGAAGAACAATCATGGAAATGAAGAACAAAGCATGGAAATAAAGCATAAAACATGAAATTGAAAGGAAACTTACTTGAATTAAGAAATGAAACAAAGTTTGAATGTAATTGCAATCAAAGTAAAAATCCAAAGGAGTAGTTGGATTCTTCTTAGGCTAACAAACCCAAGGAGGTTCTTGAAATTAAATCTACAACTAGGAAATGAAATTACATATGTGCTTGAAATCTAATCGAAAACTTAAGGAAAAGAAAATTATCAAGAGCTTGAGAGTAATTTTGATCCCAAACCCATGTTAGGGTTGGGAGAGGAGTGATCTTTTCAATGTTGCAAGGTGTGGTCTTTATTTAATTGTTTGTAGGGCAAAAACGTCCAAAAATGCTCAAAATTCCCGAAGTCTCAGCACCGCAGTCAATCGACTGCCCAGTCTCGAACAGCCAACTCTCTGCTGAGCAGTCGATCGACAGAAATCCAGTCGATCGACTATGGAATTTACGGAATTATCCAATAATGTCTACATATTAAATGTATCCCTTTCCCTTGGCTATCATCTGGCTTTTGATTTTTGTTATTTGGAATTTTTCTCCGAGAGTTATGGGCTCCGCACCAAAACCTGACACAAGCGAGGCGATGACGAACTGTCTCTACTTAAAGCTGCTTTTTACTATTCTTAGACTCAAAATTTGGAATTGTTGTAAACATAAAAGTTTTATACAATTCTCTCAGTTTTCCAATTGTATAATATGGAGGCAAATGGCACAATCGGTTTTGGAGTTATGCTTGTATTACGACAACTGATACATTCACCAAGCGAATATAATCCTTTTAGCCACCTACAAAACAAGTATTCAAGCTTAAAAACCCAAAAATAGCGCAAAAACCTCACATGTCGCACTCTTAAAGTCAAAAGAAAATCAACGAGAAAAGGTCTTAAAACCTAATGAAAAATGACTCGATACTACTAGAAACGACGCTAAACTCTAACTAAAAATAATAGGAAAAACACAACAATTATATGCAAAACAACTACCCCACACTTATAGGTTTGTTCATCCTCGAACAACGAAAAGAATTGAGAGTGTACATGCAATGAACACTGTGTAAAAAGAAAAATCCTAGTGCTCATCCTTATTAATATGAGGATAGTATCAACATAGACTCGCTATCGTCAAGCATTGCTCGTATTACTCTTTCTCAAGTGCAAGCCAAATCGATGACTTCCTCACAAATGGAATCTTTGAGGGTGTCCGCTCAAATTTCTCAATTGTATATCGGACGTGTTTACGCTCAAGTCGGTCTATACATGAACCTTTTTAAGATTTCACAAATCGGATGCTCAAGATTGCTCATAGTACATGACCAAGTAAGAATCGAAAGAGGTCTTAATCATGGGTTGTAATGTTTGCTCTTTGGTAAGGTATGGAACATATGGATATAGTGGCTAACACACGATCAAACGTGATCAATAACTCACAAAATCCTAATTTCTCAAACCCAAA
>BMAC01000203.1:1299911-1342861 GCA_014905375.1 Phtheirospermum japonicum | reverse complement strand
TGTTCATTATAGTGTGATGCTAACTAATTTATATGAATGATATTGCAGCAAAAGTTTAATCTTCAAGAGAACGTTGAAATCAAGAAAGTAGTATTTCAACAACTAAATCGCCAATATAGGAGTCTTCGACATAAGCTACATGACCATTATGCAAAGAATAAAGACGATGAGAAAATACTCGAACAGCCTCCTGATGGAATAACTGTGGAAAATTGYCAAGRGTTGATCGACTACTTTGAGAGTGATGAGTTCAWGGTAWGCAAGTTTCTAGATATTTAATATACTTCTATTAGGGTTTTGCCAAATATTGTACTGCTATAAAAAACAATGGAAAACAGTTGTCACTCTCCATAAATATGTGATTCCCAAAACTTCTCAAACCCTATTTATTAGACATGAACATCACCAGTTATGGGAACAAGCGATTGTTGGCTCCTTGCGCTTGCATAKACACAATAACACAYCTCCATTTTTATTGAAACAAGTCTGACAGGTGAGACTGGCAAACAACAGGGTCGCAGCTCACTTGATCTGTATTATTTATTTATTCTTCATAAAATCTCACATTTAATGCAGCATTTACATATCATACAAATCAAATGAATGAATATAATCCAAAATACTCCCACCTTATGTTCAAAAAAGAATCAACTTTCTCCTATCTATTATAACAAAAGGAAAAGATAATAATAAAAGTAGTCGATACCTTTAATCTTTCCAATAGTTTAGGCAGTAAATTTAACTTTTCTATTTCTTGTCATATCTTTAATGTGTATCTCGGTCGCATATGTATGCAGGAAGTTAGTGACCGGAATAAGCGAAATCGAGATAAACTGAAGATGGCTCATACTTGTGGGACAAAATCTATAGCACAATATTGCTATGAAGAGGTAGGTGATTTCAATACCCCTTATATTGTCGTTGTGTGATACATACATACATACATACATACATAAATATAATTTTTATATGTGAAATGACAGCGTGATCTGGAGATTGGACAAGAGCCAACACGAGCATCAACATGGATGAAGACTCGATTTAGCAATAAGAAAAAGGATTAGATTGATGACGCTTCCCGTGAAGCTTATGTAAGTTATTCCTTTGATTTTTGATTTATATTCTATTCATTATTAAGTTATAAATACTGAAAACGAATATCTCTAGGAGGATATTATGAAATTGCAAAATGAAGGAGGTGTAGATACAGAGGGCCCTGTGAGCGAAGATGAAGCTTTCATAAAGGTGCTTGGACCGGAGACACCAAGTCGTCTACGTGGTTGTGGGGATGGATTGAAGCCACCATCTAAAAGAGGAGAGTCAATTAATCAGGAACTAGCAAAAGAGAATGAAGAATTGAGAAAGCAAGCTGATGCAGATAGAGAATGTACGCAATCTCTAATGAGAGAGAACAAAGAGCTTGCTTCCAGCTTAGAGTCTTTGGAGTCACAATTTAGCCAAATCCCCACAATCCTTCAAAACTTGAGTCAATTTGTTCAGACTCCACCAAACAATGTGAGTCATTTTATTTGTATGGTAAATTTAATTTTTATTTGCTGCTTGTTTTGTTTTGAAGTTTTAGAGAACTAAAACCGCTATTGTTGTTATTTAAGTATGTTAAGTCATATATGTTTTTAAGAGTAAAAGTAAACCAAATAAGGTATAAAAAATGAGAAATTATTAATAAAATTAAATAGTTAAATTATATTAAGTTGTATAAAATTCGCATGTAGACAATAATTGAGAGGATATCACTAGTATCCTACTTAATATATTTTGCCCATGATATAGAATTGTTCTTATTTTCGCTTGGTTCTATTTTTTGTTGTATTTGTTTTGGCTTGAGATGAAGATTTTGGGTGTTGGAGGGGAGGTTTATGGATAATATGCATCTGTCTATTGTTTTCTGGGGATTGTCTATTAGTTTCTGGGAATTGGTGTATGTGTTTTTGAGACTCATATGATAGTGACTCTCTTTTTGTTTTTACTTTTTATTCTGCCCATATGAATTTTTTTGGGAAACCATATAATTACTTTTTACAAATAAGCAAATAGACAATCTTGTAAATAGACCAATTCTATAGTTTCTGGTTTCTGGGAAACTCTATAATTACAATTTTGTAAAAACAAAAAGACAATCTTTCTGCCCCTGACAACATATAAATTTAAATAACTTATAAGAACAAAAAGACTAATAGACAATCTTGTAAATAGACTAATAGACTAATACACCAATTCCCAGAAACTCTATAATTACAAGCATTATTTTTCTGCCCCTGACAACATATCTGCAACAAATTTTCAAACTCTATAATTACATTTTAGTTGTCAATAATTACCCGTGACGTGCCATTTCCATTCATTGAGTGAATTGAGAAAATATCTCAAATTACTTGAGTGCTTATAAGCTGAGCAGGATATGATTCTTATAATGGATGTTAGTTATTGTAATTTATTTACATATTTATTTATCTTATCACTTTGAATAAGAACAAGCTTATTTAATTGTTTGTTTATTATTTTGTTTCTTAACAGGTTTGAAGAGAGGCCTTGAAAGGAGTTGATATGTTGCTCTGAAAACCTAGTGAAGATTCCCAGGATGCTTCTTAGTTTTAGTTTTTTAGTCATTTTTTTTGGTTTGTTCAATACACTTTAGTTTTTTCTAGTTTTGATTGGTGCATTTGTGTTAATGAAACTTTTTGATTTCGAGCTGGCTAAAATGACCTTCGGGGGACTCTGGGTCAGGATGTTTGTTTGTTTTCAATTTATTTGATAAGTTATTTAAATTTTCCACTTATTGCTACCATACATGAAAGTCAAAGAAAAAAAAAGGTGTCACTAATATGGTTTCCGTTACAAAAGGGTCTTCTAGTACAATTTTTGTTACAAGGCAATAATCTTTTTAAAAGAAATATGAATCTAATATATAATTATATATTATAATGAATTAATAAAAGTATATTTGTGACGATCAATGGTTATTTGTTGTAATAAGTCATTTTTGTGACCAAAACATTCGGTTCCAATGAWAATAATTACATYCGACTATAATATTGAAWTGTGTGACAAATTGTACGGGGTTATAGTGAAAATAATTGTATGTYACTATACCATTGAATTGTATGTGACAAAAGGTATTGCGTTCTAGTGACAATAATTACATGTGACCATACCACTTTATTGCACGTGACTACAATATTAGTTTCTAGTGACAATCATTATATGTGGTTATAACMTCAAAATATTTGTGACTATTGCATTCATTCTAGTGACAAAAATAGATGTGGCAAATCAATTACATTTTAGTGGGAGAACGTGTCGTCGCTAAAATATCACGTTCTAGTGAAGAGCAAAAACGACTCAACAACTACTCAACCATATAATATCGCAAATAGTAAGCGTCACTTCGCCAAGGCTCGAGTTAAGAACAACAAAACATGCTCTGTAATACCCGGACCCTAACCACCTACCCACCCCACACTTAAACCATGCAATACCCTTATCGCATTTTAATGAAAATCAAGTAAAAGGAGGGTGAATAGAAACTTCCTCAACCGAGCGAGTTTAGGTCGATCTCGGTGGGGTTCACCTATGCATCTAAGCAATCCAAGCAAAAATCGAGCATGGCTAGTAACTCCCGGCTCCACGAACGCTACTCCCTTATCCATTCGACCAAGGTTGGAGTTGACAAACAAAACCTAGAAAAGAGAATCATACGAAATTAAAAACACAAGGAAATATGTGCACGAACTCAAAATAGTTTTTTTTTTGTTTTTGTTTTTCAGTTTTTCAAATGTTTTTGGATTTTTGAGTTTTTTTGGATTTTTTTTTTTTTAGATTTTTCAATAAAAGAAAGAAAGAAATGGAAAGAACATGGGTTGCCTCCCAAGAAGCGCTTTTTTACGTCATTAGCTCAACGTACTCCCTTTTTTATCAAGGTGGAAAGATAACGGGAGGGTCCACCAGTATAATCTCCTCCTTGTCAGGAGGATCCACTCTCTGGAACGTCCTTGGCGCATTGCATAGCTCATATAAGATCCGCCAAATAGCAAACGTTCCAAGCGGGCAATCGACATTCATCTCGGCTAGGTTCTCAGGTGGGATGGTGATCTTAAAGTGACCCGAAGACTCATCAAAGAAACGGTAGGAGTAATGGTCGGCTAGCTTCTTCAATCTTTGATCGACAAACGAGGGAGGGAAATGATCTCTCTTGATAGCTGCATTAAACTTCTTAGAATCGATCAACATCCTCCATCTCGTCGTAGCCCTCATGGCCAACAGTTCTCCTTGTCCATCCTCGAGAACTAACGAGCCGCTCGTCTTGGGCACCATGTGAATGGGATTCACCCACTCACTCCCGGCGAGTACGAACATCAAGCCCTCCAACAACAACCTCCACATCCTGGCTCTCATCATATCATCAAGAATCAAATTCGAAGGGCTAACTCTCTCAACCACTCCGGGTCTCCACTCAATGGCATCCTTAAGAATTTTAAACCCTTCAACCACCCTCTCCTCCTCTTCTTCTCGGTGTGAGTTTGCAAGGATAATAATCGACTTGCTCTCCTCTTCCTCCTCAATATAATCGTCAATTTCTTTAATCTTATCATCAATAACCCCCACCTCCCCCTCTAAAAAGTCGTCATTGCCCTCAACGACACATCGAGAATCATCTCCACACAAAACGGGTTCAAATAGAGGCACAACGGGCTCATCAAGAAGAACAAGGGGCTCATCCTCACAACATCCCTCTATATTGACAACCGGGCCAACCTCCTCCTCTTTACCCCACTCTTCTAAACAAACTCGTTCGACCGTGGCCTTGATGAAGTCCATATACACCCATTCTTCGCAAGATTGTTTTGAAGTAAAAGGTGAGGGGTTAAGAGGGGTAAAAATACTCGGCATCAAAAATAACTCCTCCTCCGACGGTGAGATGACCGTATCCCCAACCACCCCGCACTTATCGAAGAACTCGACCGGAATATTATGTGAAGGCGGACTTGAGATTTGATGTGCAATGGCCCATATATCCGGATCGGGGGATGGAGTAGGAGCAATCATCGGGGTAGCCGGATGAAACGGGCCCAGGTAAGGAGTAACAAAAGGATCGTGAGTCGGCGGTGGAGCAAAATATGGAGTATAAAATTGGGTCCCACCGGGTATCCATGGCTTCCATACACATCCTCCAAATGAGGCATTGACAAGTTGAACGAGGGAAGGGAAACGCAAGAGTCGATAACATGACCACGCGATCCACACCATGCGCATCCCACAAACGGTTGGTACATATCCCTCATAGTGCGGATGGGCGGGCCACTTATGACATTGGAGCTCGGACAGCCAAACGACTCATAATCCTCGAGATCTTTAGCGGATAAAGCTGGGCATGCCTTCGAATACGTCGGTGGAGAAGATATTGGCTTGGGAGGATGAAACGTCCCCACAAAGGGTCGGTTAAAATCTCCAATAGTGCGGACAGGGGGAGCATCAGAGATCAAACCTCCAAAGTAGTCATAATCATCGAGAGGACGAGAATTTCCATACGGGACGGGACTCGGATATCCACCATTCACATGGCCACTAGGAGTCATATTCGGCGTAGGAGTGAAATTATAACTGGGTGGGGCTCCATATGGGCCAGGATTCGAGCTCAGCATATTCGGATGATTTGGTGGAGCACCATAGCCATACGAGCCGGAAGTCGGGGCCTGCATATTCGGGTAGGAACCATTCACGCCGAGAAACTATCAAATCCGACATGGTTTGCACCATGCCCTCTCATGCCGGATTGCCCATATCCATATCCACCATTGGCAACGTGGTTTACACCATGCCCTCCCACGTTGCCATACCCATTATACAATATTTCATTCCCAACATGGTTTGCACCATGCCCTCCCATGTTGGGAATGTATCCACTATAGTTATAAGCACCTTGCATATTTAACAAAAATGTCAAATAACAAAGAAGCTAAAAACACAATGAAACTACAACCAAATCGAAAGCCTTAACCAAGCCGGGTCGCAACGGCGCCATTTAATTTGAGGAGTTTTAGTGGTGTTGAAATAAATCAACGGGTTCATGGCTCGGTATTATCGAAATTCAATTCGATTGATGGTTTCAATGTGTTTCAAGCTTGAAGAAATAAAGGGAAAAAGAAAATAAAGCAATTAAACTATCTAAACTATCCTAGAAAATGAAAGTGCAAGTTGGTAGGATGCCTCGTCGTATGCGTCAATATGTAAATGCAAAGCAATAATGAAAATAAGCAAGAAAATGCAAAGTTTCACCAAGTACAAGRATGCATGCACAAGGTACAACTATACATAAAATCATAAATAATGCAAATTAGCAAAAATTGAAAGCATGAAAGGAAAGAGCAATGAAAATGGACTGGAAAATCTAAAACTTTAAGAAAAATAACAAGCAACAAAACCTAGATCTAAGATTTAACCTAAAACTATGCATGAAAATAAAATTACGAATAAAGCATAGCAAAATCTCAAAATCAAGACGATCCAAGAGCCGATCTATGATCTAGATGTGTCACTCATCTAGCTTCCATAGCCAATTCATAAGTTTCATCATGAATTCAAGGTGCTAAAGCAAAAGGAATAACATGAAGAACAAGCATGGAAATGAAGAACAAAGCATGAAAATAAAGCATAAAACATGAAATTGAAAGGAAACTTATTGGAATTAAGAAATGAAACAAAGCTTGAATGTAATTGCAATCAAAGTAACAATCCAAATGAGTATTTGGATTCTTCTTAGGCTAACAAACCCAAGTAGGTGCTTGAAATTAAATCTAAAACTAGAAAATGAAATTACATAAGTGCTTGAATTTTAATCTAAAACCTACGGAAAAGAAAATTATCAAGAGCTTGAGAGTAATTTTGATCCCAAACCCAAGTTAGGGTTGGGAGAGGAGTGATCTTTTCAATGTTGCAAGGTGTGGGATTTATATAATTGTTTGTAGGGGAAAAAACATCCAAAAATGATCAAATTTTCTCGAAGTCTCAGCGCCGCAGCAGTCGATCGACTGCCTAGTCTCGAACAGCCAACTCTCTACTGAGCAGTCGATCGACAGAAATCCAGTCGATCGACTGCGATATTTACTGAATTATCCAATAATGTCTTCATATTAAATGTATCCCTTTCTCTTGGCTATCATCTGGATTTTGATTTGTGTCATTTGGAATTTTCCTCCGAGCGTTATGGGCTCCGCACCAAAACCTGCCACAAGCGAGGCGATGACGAACTGTCTCCACTTAAAGCTGCTTTTTACCATTTTTAGACTCAAAATTTGGAATTGTTGTAAACATAAAAGTTTTAGACAATTCTCTCAGATTTTCAATGGTATAATGTGGAGGTAAATGCCACAACTGGTTTTGGAGTTATGCTTGTATTACGACAACTAAGACATTCACCAAGCGAATATAATCCTTTTAGCCACCTACAAAACAAGAATTCAAGTTTAAAAACCCAAAAATAGCGCAAACACCTCACATATCGTACTTTTAAAGTCAAAAAGAAGATCAACGAGAAAAGTCTTAAAACCTAATGAAAAACAACACGATACTACAAGAAAGACGCCAAACTCTAATTAAAAATAATAGGAAAAACACAACAATTACATGCAAAACAATGAGAAGAACCTCCACAGCTTGATATTTTTTGTGGAAGTTAAGATTAATACAAAAAATATGAAAGAGTAGTAATAGGCTAAAGTAGTAGGATTATAAATTTAGGATTATAACTAGAAAGTACGAAATATTTGGAATTATAACACAACTTAAATAAGTTTAGGATTATGAAGGCTTGATAATTAAAGAATCTTAGTAAATCACTAAATTTGCAAAGAGGGACAATGTAGAATAGAGAGATTATAGAAGATTATAGATTGATGTGAGAGGAATGAGTTGGGAATGAGGGGGTATTTATAAAAATGAAAAAAAAAATCAGGCGGGAAAATCGCCGGTTTTGGAGCAAACTGGCCGGTTCACTTCAAACAAGCGGTTTGATCAACGGTAACTTGATCTCGACCGTTGATCACCAACGGTCACTTGATCAAGACGGTCGATTTCAAACGCCGCGTTGACCGCGTCCAACGGCTAGTTGTTGACCGCTTCAACCGACGGTTTGAACCGGCAATTTTTTAATTTTTTTTTCTAATTCTCAAACCTGCGGTTCAAACTGCCGGTTTACGGTTGAGAAATGGGAAAATCGGAACCGGACCGCCTTAACGGTAGTTTCGATTACGGTTGCGGTTCAAACTGTGATCAGCAATTTCCGCAACCGTTGACCGACGATTTGGCCGGTTCGGGCGAATGGTGAACACGTCTTGTGGTCCCTATTACGCTGTGAATGTGGGACGAACCGATTCACCAACCCAACACACTATATAAATGATTGTAATGTGTAAAATTACTATTATGTTTAAAATTTTGTGGTTACTTGTGTGATTCTCATCTGTGTGGAATATCAATTCTCATCTGGTCTCATAAATTATGTCTTTTGGTAATTTATATAATAGAAAACTGTAATTTCAGTCATATAGTTGTGTGATGTTATAATATTCATCCATTTCAATTTAATTTTGTGAAAATGCCTAGTAAAGGGGTGTGATTTTTTATTTTGTTTTTTTTGGGTGTCAAATAGAATGAAAATGAAGATATCTAACATTCTAGCACAGTACAAGTGTTTATACTCACTTTCAATTTAATCCAAAATGTTAGTATTTTGGTTGTGTCAAAAGTTATCAAGTTTGATAAGGTATATTTGTCCTCCATGCAATGCCATGTCCCAAATGAACACAATATAAAATGTCTCAATCAAGTAACTAATAAGGATTCTATTTTTATAAAATGTCTCAATCAAGTACCTAATAAGGATTCTATTTTTTCATTTAATAAATACTAATTTATCCAATGTTTGTATGAAATACCAAAAATGAATTTCGTCACTCTTGTGTTCATTTTCTGGCACCGCTCGTGCCGCCAACTTGGCCATGGAGGGAAATTACATCCGTGTATCATAAATGCTCTCATAATTTATATTTCAACCTTAACAAATCTTGCATTAAATCTTGGAAATTATATAAACATCGAAAATCATTGAGAATCTTATAATCTAAATCTTTCAAATTCAATAGTATATTTATAAATTAAATTGATTCTGAATATTAGCTACAAAACCCAGACCTAATCAAGAATATGTGATGTTTTTTCTTTTTCTTTTTCTCTTTTTGACATCAAAAATATATATGTTAGTTTTTATCTCAACTAAATTACAAAATTCTAAAACTCGCGCATAGAAACGATGACACATATATTAGCTGCCCCGCCGTGTGTGCTGATGTCATACTTCGGTCTCGTCTCGACTCTCCTTAGTCAGACGATCGGTTCAATCAACTTAGTTTAGCCCATGTCTCACCTTCCTTAGTCAGTCGATTATTTTAGTATGCAATTTTTTTCCTAATTAAATGTGGTTTTAGATTTTTTCAATTCAATTCTCATGTAAACCTTAACAAAATCTTATGTTTTTGAATTATCGCTAATGATAGGGTTTCTTTGATTTCGAATTACCAAATTTAACGGGCTGTTGATGATTACTTAAGGATATATTAGTCAATACATCCCATTCTTAATTTTGTAATTTGTATCCAAAAAATCATTTAAGTCAAATGTAAAGAGTAAAATTTACAAAAAATTGTGTAATAATAATTAATAATTGAATATTTTTTTAATTAAAAATAAATTGAAATGATTGGTGGGAATAGTTGAGCGAATTAAAAACGTAACCATTTAAATATTTTTTTTAAAAATAAAATCTTAAATTAATTTTTATTTTGTTTTTTAAAAATGAAATGATACGTAGGATCAATTGAAACCTCTAAAGATGACTTTTGTAGTTAAGTTAATAGTTGACTCTATATAATTTGTTACCTGAGTGCTTAATTTTGAATATAATTCATATAAAGAATTGTTCATAAGCAAATCCACGTAATTAATTTATTAATATTTATTATTATTATTATTGGTGTGAAAAATATTATTTTCGGCTAGGTTTCAAACTCACTAATTACAGTTCTGAAATCGTAACCGTAACCTTAAGGTTCTGATTTTAATCGGAATCGTAATTCTTTTTATTTTATGAATCATGTACATACTAATAAAATAATAGTAAAACTTAAGGGAACATAAAAATAATAATATGAAAATATAAATAGCATTTTATATATTTAAATTAGAATCATATATAAAGTAATATGTCCCACACAAAAATTTGGTTCTCACATGAACGGTTGGAACTGAGAAGCAATGAGATTGTATAAATATACTGATCTAACAATTCTAGTTAATTAATTGCTATAAACAAGGTATGATTTGATGATATTACACGCGCTTGTTTTATGTTTCTTTAGAGGGTATCTTTGGAATTCCCCATATCCCTCAAAATCATTCCCTTTGTTATTTGATATTTAGAATGAATAAATTTCCATTAAACTCAGAAGTTCAAAAAAAAAAAAAAAAAACACTCAAGATTCAAACTTTGAGGAGCAGCAAAAAAAAAAAACGAAATAGGGAACGAGGAGGAGAGCGCAGTGAAGGAGCCGTTGGATCTAATTGGCCTCAGCCTCGACGAGCGCATCTACATCAAACTCCTCCACGCCGAGAGCTCCGCGGCAAGCTCCATGTGCGTTCTTTCTTTCTATTAATATATATTAATTACATGCTAAAATCTATTTTGATAGATGCTAAAATCTATTTGATAGAATGCTAATTATATAAGCTTGATATGTTAATTAGATTGAACTGTCAACTGATGCTAGCTATAATATTCATGTTAATAGATGCTAGCTAATTGAACAATGAATGCTAATCTGGATGCCAAAATCTATTTGATAGAATGCTAATTACATGTGGTGAAGTTGATGAGAAAGTTGCTAATTTGATAGAATGCTAATTACATACTAAAGTCTATTTGATAGATTGCTAATTATATAAGCTTGATATGCTAATTAGGTTGGACTGTCAATTGATGCTAGCTATAATATTCCGGTTAATTGACCCTAGCTAATTTCATGGATTAGTGATGCTTATGTGTGATTCAAAAGTTTCTAAAATACTGTCTTCTGTGTATATTTATCTGAAGTAGTGCTAATTTACTGACTCGAAGATGTTATTAAAATAAGTAATTATTGTTATAATTTACTTGTTGCAAAAGGAAAATGTTTAGTGGGTTAAGTGCCAAAACCTCTCTAGTCTAGGAAGTGTGTTATAATTTACTCTCTTGTTCACTTATATATCGATTGCAGAACAAACTTATTACCGTCACGACGGATACCAAAGTCTTGAAAGCAATGCAACTGATGACTGTAACTACTATTTTCCCACTTTGCATATAAAATAAAATTAAAATAAAAAATCGAGCTTTTAATTAATTAATTCTTGGAACTTTCGGTGGGCATATAACCGCATCAGGCACATTCCGGTGATCAACGATGGCGGGAGGATTGGGATGGTGTTGATCGGAGATGTGGTTCGGGCGGTGGTGAACGAGCATCGTGATGAGCTTAACCGATTGAATGCTTACTAAAGTGATGATGATGACGATAAGCGACGAGTTTTTTTACTTGCTATGTCCGTGTTGAGGTTCCTAGGTTACATTGCAAAAGTATGTACTGCACAACTGGGGTGATGAGCAATGTGCAAAACTCCTGAAGAAATGCTACAAAGCATTGCCAAAAAAGGAAAGATGATTGTTATGGATTATATTCTGCCAAACTGCCCCCAAACAGATGTTCATGCAAGGTATGCCTCACAAATGGACATTGTTATGGCAGCTATGCTTGAAGGGAAGGAAAGGACAGAGGATGAGTTTAGAGCCATAGCAAAGGATGTTGGGTTTGTGGAGTTCAAGGTTGTTTGTTATGTGTATGGGGTGTAGGTTATGGAGTTCTTTAAGCTTGTTTAAGCTACGCTTGAACTTCTTTTCGGCTTATCCTCCAAGATTGTGGTTATTGGGTCTATCCCAATTGAATAATTGGTTGATTGAGTTTTTGTGTGTATTAATAATTTGGCAATCACGAGTATCGTAACTGTTGTAGCACTTATCTTTTAAAAGTATGTTGATCAGTATTTGAATAATGCACCTTTTAGTCTTTTTTTTTTATTAACGAACTGAGGTTTTGCAAATAAAGTTTACATTGAACATCATACTGCTAATTTGTTCCTCTAAGAAGGAAAAAAAATGATGTCTCTTCACAGATGAAATTCAGTTTCTAATTATATGTATTGGAATTGCTGAAAAGATGGAGTTTGCCGATATTATGTAATTGAAATGCTAAGAAGAATGAGCATGTGGGATGAAGTAATTCAAAACATATCACTTTACAACTTATCACTTGTTTTTAAATATATTTACAAATATAATAGTGCAAAAACATAAATGGAATGAAACCAAAGACTTAGCCATTAAATATGTTTAATAGTAGGAAAGAAAAAATGGCTGAGGCAATAAAAAAAATGAGATGAGGAGATTTTATTTTGCATAAAATATGGAAATATACTTTAATTATGGGATTCTATTTAAAGTATAACGGCTAATGACATTAGAGTACTTTTCTATTAAAATTTAACTTAATTATAATAATTCTTTAAATCATCCTAACCATCTATTAAATCTCATCTAATGGATAAGGTGGGTTCCTAGTTCCCACCCAGGGGATGGGTTCCAACATGATTCTAATCCTATATATATATATAATGATTAATTTCAAATGAGAACTTAGTCCATATTTGAGAACATCGTGACTTATTCACTTTAATCTCATCCAATGTCATATTTAATAGTTAATTTAGATAGGGAAGGTTCAAGCATAAAGGGGTTACGATAGTCTTTTTACCTCCTTGCAATTAGATTCACTTACGTCACTATTCTTTTTCCCAAATAATTCTAAAATATCATTGCCCCATATTATGCTTTTATTCTCATATGGTCTCTAATTTGTCCCCCACGAAACATTATGCACCGCACACACACAAAATAATCAGGAGGCGACAGCGTTACGGCGGCACAACGGCGAGAGGATGCAACATCGAGCGGATTGGCTGATGTCTAAATTCATAATCCCTCATTATCCCTCTTCCCCGTCGATAACTCACCTACGCTCGTCCGCGAGAAGGTACAACAGGAAGCGGCGGAATCACGAGATGGAGACATGAGGACGAGGAGCAACGGAGTGTGGTGAATTGATTTCAGAATCAACAGCACAAGAAAGTGATTTAGTGTTGAAAGCCATTAGGTTCTCAAAGTTGTTGTTGCAATGAAGATAACGAATGTGCTTCCGAATGTCAAATATTTCTATCAAATTAGACGGAGGAGAGTTGAGATTCTAGAGTTTAAATTATCTCGTAGTGGTTGAGGTCAATATTTTTTTCTCAATATACTCAGGTGCAAATGTCTTGGATCTGATACTGAGGCAAATGGCAGCAACTATAGACGGTGGTGATGGTTTGCCCCGAGTTTTCTAATCTTGTGTTTCTAGTAGCTTGAGTTACGAGTTTTTAGACAACAAATTGAGTGATTACATTTTGGGTGACTTTCGGTGGAGGATCTGTATCAGGTTCAACTCTTTGGTTTCTGGTTTATTGTTGTTATCGAGCACCAATTCATGATAATATCAACAACGTTCATTATTATTTTTGCGATTGCGGCGATGGGTGAGAACGAGGGTCTGTGAATATGGCGATTGCAATGGTGTTCGTATTGTAATTCTTTTCATGTTGTTCTGGTGCTCATATTAGGTGCTCGAAAAATGAGTTTCATACTATGATGTTTTCTTTTAATCAGTAATTTTCAATAGTTTTGCTTTTTTTATGTACATAATAGTTTTGGTACAAATATATTAGAATGCTTTTTTATTTTTTATAGTTATGTTGTGGTGTTTTCTGGTACTATCTTTATTTCTTTTTCTTCAACAATATTATCATATGTGATAGTTTTTTCTATAAGTTACTCAAATTAATTAATATTTACATGAATGTTGGACATTTATTTTATTTATGGTGGATGATTATACCATACTGTCAAATTCTTTCCCTTTTTTCTTTTAATCAAATTTTGGTGCTTTCATTTGCATAGTAGCAATTCTTTTTAAAATGTAGTTGTATGCTTTTTTTAAGGTGGTTGAATGTTATTTGAGTTCTCTAATTTAGACAAGACAGATGATTCATTTTGCATATGAAAACCGAACCAGCAACACAATTGAATAATCATTATTTGCCTTAGTTTGAATAATGTCTTTATTCTAAATGCAATCAATGTCAAATTACCTTGAATAAATAAAAACTATTAATTAGGACTACAATTGATGCAACACACTATGTTGCTACCTTATCTAGAGTCTAGCCATAAGCAATACTATGAAGAAGGAAAAAGGGAATATAATCTAATTAAAAGTTACAAGAAATATCTAACCTATACAACAAATACTTAATCACACATTCTTTAATGCAAATTAGTTTGCAGGATAAGTAGGTGCTTCTGGATTAATATGCGGACAATGTTAATTTATTAGTCGGGACAATCTTGATGGCCTTAGGACACGACCTCATCACCAACGCTATTTGGCCTGGGAATAAACTCGAAAATACACCAAAAGACACCATCACATCTTAAGTTGAGTTTGAAGACCTACAAAGTTGTTTAAATTTAAAAGATACCCACTTCTTAGTAGATGGCCTCATCACCGACACCGTTTGGCCAATAAATATTATTTACTTTATCAAATAAAGCACTTACGAACACATGGTAAAGCATTGTTTCACATATATTGAAGCATATTGAATTGATTTAGCAACATTCTAACAATATATTATAACTATAAAATTGGCTAATGTGAACCCCAAAGTAAGGTAACAGTTTATGAAACAAAACAAAACACTTAATCAAGTCAATAACAACAATAAACACATGATAAAAAGCAAAGATAGTGCTTCATTAATAATATATTAGTCCCTTCATAAGTACATTAGTGTGCTTTTATAGAGTATGATGGTAGTGGTAGTGTGATTTGTGTAAAAAATTAAAGAAATGTTATAATATAATGCTTCAATAATAATCTATTAATACTTTCTAAAGTACCCTATATATAATACAAAGAGCTATTACTAAATACAGTTCATTACAAGCTCAAATAAAGCAGTGTCAAACACAAGATTAAACACTGTTGTACATATATAAGCACCTTTAGCTCAATTAGTAACATTCCAACAATTCAAAATATAAAATTTTGGGGTGATTAGGGCACATAGATAAAGTAAGGTACCAACTTAAAAAATATGAAAAATCACTTAAGCATGTTAATCACAACGCTACTATACATATGTGAAAGCATTATAGCTTGCCCTCAAAGCACTAAACACACAAAACCTTGAAAGAAGTAAGCACAAAATAGTTACACTATCAGTCAATAATAAAAAGATAAGGTAACTTCATATCCATATCTTGAGATCACTACAACTGTGCCCTCAAAGCATTTCAGTTAAAATTTAAAATATTCGAAGGTTCTGTAAAAAGTCCAATCATACTTTGCACAAATCAACTTCACCGGTTGTTTTGCATGTAATTGTGGTATTTTTATCATATTTTTAATTAGGTTTTAGTGTCATTTCTAGTGGTTTCGATTCGAGTTTTGTTAAGATATTAGGTTGTTTTTCTTGTTTTGTTGTTTTTCATGCTTCTTTTTGGTTTTGCACTTAATTTGGTTAAATATCTTTAATTAATTTGAGATTTGGTGTAATTCTTGGATTTTTATATTTAAAATTACTATTTTCTAGGTAAAGGCATTGAGGGCCAATATTCAAAAAAAGTCGTGCCAAAATCGGTGCCAAGAGCAAGCTCCTAAATGGCCAAACATTCTGAAATGCTAGCCAAGGCTCGCCATGGCAAGCCAAAGCTCACGCCAAGGCATGGCGTGCGCCATCTTCCTCGCCAAATTGCGCGCCAACCCCTACCAGCAGCTTTGGCGCTCACCATCCTGCTCGCCAGCCCCTGCCAGCAGCTTTGGCGCGCGCCAGCTTCCTCGCCAAACTGCGCGCCAGCCCCTGCCAGCAGCTTTGGTGCACGCCAAACTGCGCGCCTACCCCTGCCAGCAGGTTTGGCGCATGCCATCCTGCACGCCAAACTTCAAGCCAATGAGTCATTCTGGGTCAAACCTTGGTCAAACCCGAAAAATCAAGCCTTTTAAGGCCAATTTGACCCATTTATCCCCAATAAAACCTAGTATAAATAGAACCCAACTCTCATTTTGTAAATTATCACTCATTCTCCTAAATCTTGCATGGGTTTCGGGTTTTATTTTCTCTCTCTAGTTCTTAGATTTAATTTCAAGCATTTCCTTGGGTTTGTAAGCCTAAGAAGAATTCAAGTCATCACTTAGATTTTATTTTGGATTGATATTTCATTCAAGTTTGTAATTCCTTTCCTTAATTCAAGTAAGCTATCCTTTATTTTCTTCATTATTCTTCAATTTCATGCTTGTTCTTCAATTTATGAATTTTGCCTTAGCTCTTAGATTAATTGTTAGATCTTATGAATTGGATATGGAATCTAGGTGAGTGACACACCAAGATCATAGATCGAGTCTCGGATCATTTTTATTTCAAGTATTTCATATACTTTATTTTGGTTTTTATTTTCATGCATGGTTTTATGTTGAATCCTAGATCTACTCTTCGTTTCTTGTTATTTTTCGCAAAGATTTAAACTTTCAAGTCAACTTTTATTGCTCCTTCCATTGGTGCTTTCAATTTATTGTTAATTTGCATTTTTGAGGTTTCGTGATCATGCATGCATAGTAGTACTTTAGACTTTCATGCTTGTACCTTGTTGTTTCCTTGCTTTTTATTGCTTATTTTCATTATTGCTTGCAATTTCCAGTGGGCAAACGCACGAGGCATATGAAATACTTGCATTTCCTTTCATAGTTAATAGTAGTTTCATCTAGTTTCCATTTATTTTCGCTTTCTTTCAATTTCTCAAAGCTAAAAACACGTTGATCACTACGAACAATCGAATTCCGATAATACCAAGCCATGAACCCACTTTCATATTTTCAACACTACTAAAATACCTACAAAACACCGGTGATTTTGTCTTTACCTTAGCCACATGAACTCCGATTCCTCCTTGCTCGTTCCCCATATCACCGCTCCATTGTATTAGTAACTTTAGCAAACTAATATAGCAAAAAATAGAAATCAATTAACATAATAGCACCAGAATATATAAGACAAATCACCAACTTAAAAAATAAAACAACACCTATAACCCACACAAAAAATATAGATGGTTAAAGCACCGTGAAAAATCACTCGAAGCACTACCAAGTGAATTCAAATATTATTATTTTTAATTTAACAACACAACTTTTCGTTGATTTGCTTAAAAAAAAAACTTTGGAGACTTTCTTTGTTTTCTCACATGTTTCTGGAACACATGAAGAACTTTCAATATAATCAAACAAATTTAGGAATGCAAAAACCAAAAGAAATTTACGTGGGGGAAAGGTAAAACAGTTTACAATTTTTTAAAACCTAGAACTTATTGCAAAGCATTTTGTTTGTTAGAATTCTTAATTCTGGGGTTTATGATGGTTTCAATCGATGTGATTTAGGGTTTTAGGGGTGTAACAGTATAAGTCAATTGGGGTCTTGTTTGAGTTATACCTTTTAGTACATTGACGTCAATCCCACCATGTCTCCCCGCCCTTCCTTGATTGGTCCCCATCTTGATGCATTGAGAGATTTCTGATATTTTCGGCAATGATTTATGAATTTCAGGAGTGAAGAAGTCTTTCTAGGCAAAGATTTGATTTGGTTTGAAAGGTTGTGAATGAAAAGTTTGTTCTTTCAAGTGGAGATTGTGGGGTTATTAAGAGGTGGAACGAATCGAGCTTTTTGCACTTACTTTTTATTATAGAAAAGTTCATCTGTAAGAGAACAAAGAAATTGTAAGTGGAAATCTTGACTCAAGTCGAATCTCTGGATGAAGAATAATTGGAAGTGAGTTTTTTGTGTTTGATTCAAGATTGAGAAAATAAGGAAACAGTTACGCAAAACACGGATCAAATTTTAGTTTTTAAAGTTCTAATATCTAAGATAATGATTTAAATAATGAGTAATAAAATCAAGAACTTTGAAAAGATTAATAAAACGGGGGTATAGGACTCTAGACTCGTCTCCACAATCAATTGACATTAGATTGACACTTAATCTATATTTAGGGGTGTCAATCCTGGATTGTAAATTAAATACCCAACAATGTTAATTCGTAGTTCTAAACTCATCTAAACAATAGACCCATGAATTATAATAAACAGTCATCAAGAAATGCAATAACACAACCTTAACGCAAATGAACATATTTAAATAGACAAAAAGCTTGAAAGAAGACGACAATGTGCATCTGATGGTTTGTTTTTTGATTTTTTTGGGTCCATAGACGTCCGCAGCTTCAGGTCAATCAAACTTTATCCCTTTCCTCTGATCCCAAGCAGATTCTTTCCATCCTCCTTCTCCATTTCTATCCACAGAAAGATAAAAAATACCCAAACCCGAATATCCAGGACCCGATCCGCATCCGAAGATGAATAACGCCGCGTTTTGAAGTAGATCCAGCAGATGGTCCGCTTCATCCACCAAGAAGCGGAGGAGAAGGCCAACGAGATCTCCGTCTCCGTCGAAGAAGTACGATTTTTTGATTTCCTTTGCAATTTACATTTGTTCTTCGCAAATTTTTTTGTGATTCGATTTTCTTGATGGTGTAGGAATTCAATATTGAGAAGCCGCAGTTGGTTGAGGCCGAGAAGAAAAAGATCAGACAAGAATATTAGCGCAAGGAGAAGCAAGTTCGAGTCGCAAGAAAATGTAAAACTTATGATTTTGTTTTCTTCTTATTTATATTATATTTTGCTACTGCGTGTTTGTTTGAAGCCAATAATTGAGCACTTCCTCAGGAAATCATTTATCATTCATTCAGCTAATATGAATTATGCTTTTAAAAAAAGAAAAAAGAAAATAATTCGTATTAAATTGGGCGTCTTAAAGCTGGTCTGATAGAGTGGTTGTGTGGATTGTACCAGGAAATTCTCTGTTCTGTAATTTGTAATTTTACTTGACTATCTGGATTTTAAAATACATCTTTAAAATTCATCAAAGTTCATTCTCCCTATCATGATTATAAGTTCTAAGTAGTCTTAACTTGAGATTTTTTTGTATAAACCTACCTCAGTATATTGTCCGATCATGATTATATGTTCTAAGTAGTCTTAACTTGAGATTTTTTGTATAAACCTACCTCTTGGTGTTTTTTTTTTTAAATTTCATTCACGTGTGCTTTGTGGCCACAGATATTTCCCAATCGGTTCACACTCCCAATCAATTCACATCCACAGATTTTCCCAAGCTTCCACCCAAAGCTTCCGCTCAATTGTTCGGATTGTACAAAAGATCCCTGGGATACATCAAGAAATTATATTTCTTATTGTACAAAAGATCCTCTAGATTTCCTGTGCAGAAATATCCTTTTGCTCAAACATCGGCCATATTTATTTCGCCAGATCCAGATCATTCCTCTCTTTTCTACGGTTTTTTCACGCACTCTCATCATCTTCTCCCTTTCTCATTTTTAGGGTTGTGATGATGTTACCTGATTATTTTGAGTTCTGAATTTGGGGATAATGGGGTGAAAGTTGGCCGTAGATTTTGTTTTGTGCACTCTCATCATCTTCTCTCTTTCTCTTTTTTGTAAGGCTGTGATGATGTTAATTGATTATTTTGAATTTTCTGAATTTGGGGATAATGGGTGAAACCGGCCAGTATCTTGGCGGGGCGACACGGATGGCATGTGAGATTTTGAGGGATTTTGTTTTGTGCATCTCTCTATCTCCAATGCAACCGTGATTTCGCAGCCATGGCGTTGCGATGGTTCTCCTATCCGTTTGACAAATTCCGAGCTTCAATTTTTTTCATATTTTTTTTACTGTGGAAGTGGTTGGATTCATCGATGCTCTTTAGGTTTGTTTTTTCACATTATTATTATTATTATTATTATTAGCTTCGAAAATATAGTAGGATCTATAGAGTGATCATTGTTGATGAAATACAGCTTTCGGTAATGATTTTTTGATGAAATACAGTTTGGTCAGGAATTGTCCATTATTTGACAGATTAGTTGTAATTAATTTCAGTAAGCAAATTAATTGTTCATAGATTTCGATATGGTGACTTCATATTTTATAGTAGGCTAATTGCTCTCTTATCTTCCCCTTTTTGTAAATTCCGGAACATACACATAGACTTTCTGTTAGGATTTTCTCTCATTTATAAAAAAAAATATATTTTTGATTAATTCAGTTCTGATGTTGTTTTATTACCCTGTATATACTATCGACGAATCTCTCTCTCTTAGATCTATGGGATTTTCGAATGTTTCAATCATTTTGATGAATTCTGATTTAGTGTTTTTATTTTTGTTATGTTCTTATATGCGATTTTTTTTTTCTTATTAGATCTGTGGGATATTTTGAAGCTGGTGGAGGTATTGTTTGTTTTCGGCTATGATTTGATAAAAGAAGGTAATATCAATTGTATCTCTTTCTCAATATCTTAAGGCTCAATTCAGATTTTCGGAGATATGGGTTGAATGTGGGGCCACAATTCTTTTCTACCAGTTAGATTCACTTTTCTCATTTTCCTGGCATTCATTGGCGGCTCAGTGTTGATGAGAAAATGAGAAAAACATGGTAATGTGTTCTATTTCTTTTGTAGCTTTCTCTTTGGTATGCATGTTTCCTTCCTCTTTTTTCTCAGCATTTTCATTTTTCCATCTATTTAGTGGCTCAGTGAGTGAATCGAATAAAATCAGTTGATTATATCTGGAATTTAGTTTTAGTTTTGAAACTTAATCTAGAATACATGTTTAATAAAATCGAATATTATAGATTATTTTTCTTACTATATTATCGAACTGTCATTCTTCATATTTCTATGGTCTATCGACATCTCTTTCTACCTTTACTCCATTTTCACTCACTGATTACAGTTTTTTATATGCTTGCAAGGTGCTGATGTTATACGTTATTTTCGCATAATTTATTCTCGAGTATGTTTAAGACACTCAATTTTTGTTGTTTTTAGTTTTCTTTCTTCAGGATTACGTGTTGTTATTTATTTATTTACTAGATATGAATCTGAACTGCTATTATAAAAGATTTTTGGAATATGTGTTATAATTATTAAAGATATTTTTTTACTATTACTACAATTATTATTATTATTATTATTATTATTATTTAATTTTAGGACTTAACATTTCACATATTTCTTAATAGACCTTATAGGTTGGGTAGTATATATTTTTGGTATTTTATTAACCCAATGAAGGATTTTTAACCAACTTCCCGATATTATGTTTCTTTCTCCAGAAAGTTCTATTTGTTGTTTCTGATGGGATACAATTGATGAGTTGTTTATTGTGCAAAGATTTGGAGAACCTAGGTTAGATTGTATACAATTTCATACAACATATTTCTATGTTAGATCATATTCAAGTCTGATCATTTATTCATAGTAGTCGATTATTTAGCTATTCTCTATTGCTTATGATAGCAAAGTGAGTTCAATAGTCTCAAAGTTGATTCTTACTAACACATTATCATTTACTTGGTGTAAAACTATATTATGTCCTTGCCAGGGAACCTTAAACTAATTGATATATTATTTCTTAAATTTGTAGTTGTAATTATTTTCCGATTAGTGTTATCAGGGGCAAATTGTAACCTTATTAGTGTTATCCTTGATTTTCAAAGAATAAAATGGGTTTTGATATTTTAGTTATCTTTTGGTTTGTGACATGTTGAATCCAGGTTTATTAATTTATTTTGTCGGATTACGTCGGTGAATTGGTTGGGCGCATAGATATCTATACTTCTTATAATAAAGATGGTGTGCAATGTTCATGCTTCAATATTTGGCATGATCTCATTGGTTTTTTCCCCTTTTTTATTTCATTCACTTCACGTGTGCATGGCCCAAAGAATTCCCATCCACAAATTTCTAAGACGGTCGTCTCCTCCAAGTTGTTGTCTCTTCACTTCATTTCTTCTCTTTTGCACTCATTCTCCCTTAGATCTTCTGGATCGATGAATGCAGGTGTCTCTGCCTAATAGTGCGTGAGTAGGATTCACCATTATTATGTCTATATTTGGTAAAGTGTGTTGTTTTAGAGTGATAATTGTTGATGAAATACAACTTTCGGTTAATTTTTTTATGAAATACAGTTTAGTCAGGAATTGTCCTTTATTTGAGAGATTAGTTGTAATTAATTCCAGTAAGCAATTTAAGTGTTCATAGAGTTTGATATGATGACTTCATATTTTATGGTAATAATACTGCACAGGTCAAGGTTTAAGCTCTAAGCCTATTACGGGTTATGGCACATAAATTGGTGGATGTGGTGATTTCAACTACACAGTGACAGTGATATAAATCCATTAGACAACTATTTATTATTTTTAAGTTTTCATGTATATACTTTTGATGGATGTTAGTCCGCATGCTTTAGTAGCTTTTAAAAAACAATATGTAGCCAGTTCTGCATTGTATTTGGGTAATCCGATAGTTCCCTCTCAAGTTGCAGTTATTTCCAGGATTGTGAAGATTATTTGATGCGATTGAACTATTGGCTTTGAGAAGTTGAACTCCGAGAATAAAAGAAATGGGCCGCAGCAGCAACACTAATACTGGTGTTAATCCGGTTAGAACCGGCCGGTTAATTAATCGGCGGTTAGGTTAACCGGTTTTGGCCTAACCGTAACCTAACCGGTTGAGAACCGGTTAAGGTTACGGTTAAACCGGTTAACCGTCGGTTTTTACTTTTTTTTTTTAATTAAAATTTAAATAAAAATTGAATAAATGAACTTAAATGGGTTTAGAATGACACAAATAAAATTTGAATTTATGAACATCATATTAATTTAAAAGAACTTGATTTTAATAAATTTAAAAAAAACTTGAATTTACAAACAACCAAATTAACAAGATGATGGAATTTATTTCAAAATAATACAATAAAATCACATTACAAATTAAATTATAAGACTTTTTTTTTTGAAGTAAAAAGTTAAAAAAAAAATTAAAAAAAAGGACTTGAATATAATTCTAATATTAGAAATTAAAATTAAATTTTAACTTGTAATATTAGAATTAAATTGCCTATGTATCCTCGAAAATGAATTAAAGTCCACGTAATTCTTTTACTTACCTCACTTACCTACTCACCTATTCGTCGTTGTCGTTGCTTCCCGAAGTGGTATCGTAATAGTCGCTCTCTTCGCCTTCATCCAATTGCATTTCTTGTTCTCGTTTTTCGGCCTTCACCCAATCGTTCATCAACATTTGATTTTCAAGATTTTTGGATGTTAAGGTAGACCGACGCTCATCTAACATATAACCTCCCGTGCTGAAGGCCTGTTCAACAGAAACTATCGAAACCGAAACGGCAAGGACCTCCTTGGCAATTCTAGAGAGAGTGGGAAAAATACTAGCCATTTTCGACCAAAACTGCACAAAATCGTTAGTAACACCATCGGGCTTTTTTGGAACCGAAGTCGGTTCAAAAACTCCTAAATAACTATCTAATTCKATTGACCGACTAGCACTAGCCCTTTGCCYTTTTCGTTTAGTATCTTCAAGCAATCTCATAWATGGGGCTAGAGCTCCTCGGGGGTCGTTGGGTCTTGTAGAAGTGACGGGGGAAGGGGAAGGGGACACATTAACATCACTAGAAGATGAAGATTGATCGTAATTATTAAAAGTTTCAATTAAAAGGTGTTGTGCTTGGTGAGCAACACAAATAGGGCTAGGAATTGGTAGTCCATGAGATTCTAAAAAAGGTGTTAATGCATCGTAATAAACTTTAAGTAAGTTTTGAAGACCCTCCATCCGATAATCCGGGTCTAAAATTTTTGCAATCAAAAAAATATCGGGAATGTAATGAAAATATTTGACCCATTTCTCCAACATCTCATTGATAACACCACCTAATTCCGGATTATCGAGTAAAGCACTACAAACAAGTACTATTTGAATACAATGATCAACAAGCATTGAGGAGGTAGGATAATAAACACCGGATAAAGCCACGGTGGCATCGTTAAAAGTTTTTAAAAGGGACATCATATTATAACAATCATCCCACATATGCGAAAACAAAGCGAAATCGACATCTTCATTATTAGCCCAAGAGGTACGCAATGCATCTCTATATTCAAATGTATCATTAAGTAATTTATAAGTAGAGTTCCAACGATTTGGCACATCTAATGAAAATTTTTTAGGATGCAATTAATTGGCCTTGCAAAATCTTTGCCATTTTTTTTGAAGCGAATCGTGGTTTCGTAGATAAGCTATAGCACTCCTAATCGGTTGAATTTTATATTTAAAAAGAGTTAAACCATCTTGAACACATAAATTCAAAATATGACAAATGCATCTAATATGAAAAAATTTGCCGCCAATAGCGGGTGGACACGTAATTTTTAACAATTCTAAACTAGTCGTATTAGCGGAGGCATTATCAAATGAAATTGAAAAAAAATCTGTTAGTTAAATGATACTCGGACAAAACAGTGGAGATTTTTTTCGAAATATTCACCGCCGTATGTTGGCTATCGAACTTTCTATATGCAATTAAACGTTTTTGTAAAGTCCAAGAATTATCAATCCAATGGCAAGTAATTCACATATAATTATGATTTTTAAAAGAATCCGACCAAATATCCGAACATATAGAGACACTATGAGGCAAACTATCAAATGTTGAAATCAAATTCAATTTATACTCACCGGCRATTTTTTCAATATCGCGAGTTAATTTATTTCGTGAAATCTTTTGGCTACATGAATTAAATGCACCCCTAGTGTAATCTTCATAATGACTACTATGCGCATGATTAAAAGGAAGACTCATAACAGAAACAAATTTTGCAAGAAATTTTCTATGATTACTTTCGCTATATTGAAATAAAGGAGAAGAACTCGTACCTTGGCCGCCGGTGCCGGCGGCGGCGGTAGATGAAGATGAGAAGTTTAGTTGCGTTTGAGAACTACCGGCGCCGTACTTGTCGGGATGCTTCTTTTCCATGTGATATTTTAGCGACCCGTAACTTCTATTATTTTTAGAACCGAAGGCGTAATGAGAATTGCAATAATTGCATTGCGCTCGAGGTTCGCCGTTGATCGTCTTTTTTGTGAAATGCAATCGGAATATGGGGGAAAGTAATTCCCTCGGTTTCGATCGAGGCGGCGGCATATCACCCGTCGCTTCCTCCTCATTCTCATCCAAATTGACGACGGCCGCTTCTTCTTCATCGGAGCTCGGTAATTCCTCTTCAAAATTCGTTCGTTGCGAGTAGAAGTTGATTTGATTATATAGGTTCTCAACTTCTTCCGCCGTCATCTCATCGGAAACGTAATCTCCGGCGACGGCCGAAGATTCTCGTCGAGATCCTCGACCTCGACGAGAAGAGGTTGGAGTGGTTGTATTGACATTATGGGAAGAGCTTGCCATATTGATATTATAATAGATAATTAAGTAAAACACGATTACGAAGGAAGAATAAGAATATTAATGATAATATAAGAGACTTGAAATTAGAAACTTCACTTCTTTAAGCTTGAAAATATAAGAGAATAAGAAGAATAGTAGAGATGAATTGGTGTGAGAATTGGTGTTGGAGAGTGGGGTATTTATAGGTGTCAAAAATTGAAAAAAAAAAAAAATAGCCGTTGTAAACCGGCGGTTAAACCGGTTAACCGCGGTTTAACCGCCAACGGCTATTTTTTTTTAAATTCGAGCCGTTGATCTTCAACGGCTAGTTGATCTCAGCCGTTGATTATCAACGGCTACTAACCGCGCGGTTAAACCGCCGGCGACAATTTTTTTTTTTTTTTTAAAAATCGGTTAACCGCGGCGGTTAAGGTTAACGGTTTGGTTAACCGTAACCTAACCGGTGGCCGGCGGTTGACGGTTACGGTTAACCGGCTAACCGCCGGTCAACGGTTAACCGTAACCGGTCAACCGGTTATTAACCGGCGGTTAGCCGGTTAACCGTAACCGGATCAACACCCCTAAACACTAAGAGCGAAGATGATCTCCTTTCTAATGATTCACCTCTGAGCACTGATGGTGACAATTTCAGCGGAGGTTCAAACGGAGGTATTGTTCTGAAAAAAGGCCCATGGACATTTAGCGAGGATCAATTTTAGTTGACTATGTGAAGAAGCATGGAGAAGGCAACTGTAATGAAGTACAGAAACACTCGGGGCTTTCGCGGTGCGGGAAAAGCTGCCGGTTGCGATGGGCTAACCATTTAAGGCCAAGTCTAAAGAAAGGATCATTTACTCCAGAAGAAGGACGACTAATAATCAAACTTCATGCTAAGATGGGAAACAAATGGGCACGAATGGATGACATGTAAGATCCAAAAACCACTCTTTTAACCACTTAACCACCCTTTCTGCAATTTTCTGAAACTCGATGTATTTCGTTGTTGAGTCTACACTAAATACCTCCATGGTATTGATGGGAAGATTGTGTGACTAATATTCAGCAGTTTTGTTTAGAGGTGGCATCAAATATATGATGCATATGATTCTGTTCTTAAGTTTTCGGTGTGGGAAAAAACAAGTATAATAAGATTGTTTCATTTGTGACATTGGGTGAGTGAAGTGAAATGTAGTTTTTTTTTTAGCTCTTTCTATTTTTATTTTTACACTTTTTTATGTTTCTTTTGTACATCTTTATATCTCACATGCAAGTGGTGGTTTTGCAGCAATGGCGTGTGGCGATTCTACAATGCCTCTGGCAAACAGATGTACTTGGTGATTTCGCAGCCATGGCGTGGCGACGATTCTCTTATCCATCCGACAAACAATCTGAGGATCATTTGTTGTAGAATTTTTCTGTTTTTATATTATATGTGAAAGAGAAAGAAAGATAAATTGCTATCTTCTTTTCTTTCACATCATAATTTAGTCATCACCAGCCGGAAGGAACTTGCTTTCTTGCGGAAAAAAAGAATTATCAGGTGCTACTAAACAAAAATTTTGTTACAAGTAATCCTTCTCCCAAACTAAAAAAAGAATTATTTTTTTTTCTTTTAGTAGTCATGACTTTTAGGTTGCAGGTTGTACTGGTGAGGTAAATGGGAATGGGGATTTTCTTTAAAAAAAAATCTTATTAGTATTTCTTATGATCCAGTGTATCAATCTAGGTTCCATCGTATGCCACTACTTTCTCAGAAAAATCACTATAGGTTTATTGGATTTGATTGGTTGTTTTCTAGAATGATCTGCGTTTTGGTTTCTTAATTTAAATCTATTTTACATGTTTACTATGTTTTGATACCATCTGTTATAGCTAATGGGAGCTGTATTTTTCTGTTGATTTTTTAATGTTATTACATAATTCATGTTGTGCACAGTGTATATTGCGGTTCTTCTATAGAACCATATAGAGCTCCATTATGAAGCCCTGTAAATGACATGGCATTCATCTGAGCCCTTAATTATTTTTTTATTTTTATTTTTCGTTTTTTTTTTATAAATGCACGGTGGGGTGAATGCCATGTGTTATATAGGGCTCTGTAATGGAGCCCTATATGGTTCTATAGAAAAATTCGTGTATATTGTACTTTTATATTGTCATTACTAGTTGATTGCTCTGTATTATGATTGCCTTAGAATCTAATGTGATTGGTGAGGTCAGTTGATTATTTGGTATCTCGTGACATGAGTTAGATATGTCAAAAATAGTTTCTGGTCTGATATGCCTAATTTTTTTTTTGATAAATACACCTTAGAATTAATCAGATTTGAACTTTAATATACCTGATAGTACTGCTATTCTCATATCTTAGTAGTTTGTTGTCAGCATAATATTTCGATAAATTATGAGATTTAACTGATATAAAAACTTGCTTCAACTTATGGTCTGACAATGATGGAGTTGACTTTCACTTCTTACGTTTGTTAGACTATTCGTGTATCATGATCCAGGCATGTCTGCTGCAAACAGATAATAAAACTTCAACATTCCGCTACAAAATAATTTTTTTGTGGTTTACATGTTTTGATTTCAGTGTTGCAAGGAAGATACTCCATGGTTGAAGACAAGTCGGTTGCTCTCACCTTTTGACTTAAATGTATACTTAATATTCTGGGCATATTTTTTATATATTTTTGTCTTCAAACAATCCACATTGAGGGCAATCTATTTTGGGAAAGGCTATGTATATATACTATGTATTGTCTTCAAATTGGTTCAATAGTGCCAAAAAAATTATTATTCAGCATGATAGCATACAGATATTTAGGTTCTACTATAACTGTTAGTCAACGGATATTATCACAATATTTCAATCATTCGATTTCATCTCTGCAAACACCTGCAACGAAGCGCGAGTCATTTTGTAGTATATATATAAACTAAAATAAAAGGCATAGGGTGGGAGTAATTTGATGGCCCACGTGTCCATGTCCATTTGATAAATGCAGTTTGGAACTTGGCACCGACAGTCGGAAGGGACTGTACTTTCCAGGAAATATAGTGCGATTTTTTTCAGATATTTTATGTAGTAGTAGTTGACATATTGCACTTCACAAATAATAGAGTTTTTCTTCCTAAAATAGATACTCAATATAGTAGTTTGGTTTAATTTGCATGAAGCACTTTTTCTAAACAGAGTGAGAAGTTAAAGGAATATACTTATTATAATTATGAATATAAGATCGTTATTTAATTTTATATGTGATTTTTTGTCCATATTAAACATGAAAACAACGCCCATAGAAAATGCTAATTAGGCGTTCTGGCATTTCACCTTTTCTTTTCGCAGAAACCATATATTGTCATTTGCAAATCTATATAGCCAACATAGAAACATAAATGATATAAATGTATACCTAAGTTTATGCAAAAAGTAAAAATGGCCGAGTACAAACTCCAGATCTTAGGGCTTGTTTGCCCTATCATCGGAAATACTGGATTCAATATTCTAAATATCGAATAATTATTTATTGTAAAATTCAAATCAAATATCCAAGTAATAATTTTTTACAATTAAATAATTATATACTACTATGCAATATTATGCTACAACATCATTCCCTTTTCATATATGATTTGATATCAAATGCAATATAATAATTATCATTCACTTTTCAGACATGATTTGACATCTACGGTAAAATATAAATAATCTAAATCTTATACCAAACAAGAATTATTAGGCAGCGACTGGAAGATATCCTTTCAGTTCTTTCATTTAATTTGACTAGAGAATTGTTGAAAAAATTATATTAGGGAGATAAAATATTTTTGGTGAGATATTGATTGAATATAATTTATATGTTTTTCGTAAGTGAATGGATATAAAATTATTCGTGAAATAAGTTTTAAATAGGCCCAAAATAGATGTTTGTGTGTAGTGGAGCCGAGAGAGAGAGAAAGAAAATAAACGAGAGAAAAATGTGGGAATTCTTTTTGGGAAAAAATGAGTAGTACTTTATGTTAGTGACGAAAAATCATTGGTTATAAAAAATTACTTGCTTGCCATTTTTTTCGTTAACCGAGGGTTTGTTTTTTATTTGGTATCCAATTACTACCTTATTATTTATGAAATTTGTAAATACCCCAAAAATTTTAATATTAAAATTTAAAATCTCAATGAATGTTAATATAAATACGTGTGTGCTTAAGATTTCTTCATAATTGTAAGAAATAATAGTGATCAAATTTTCGGAGTGCCAAAATTTGACATATACTACATAATATATGAGACCTAACTAACAGCCGACACTAAAAGCTCAACTTTGGGCACAGGACAAAAACTTCATTCACGTTGAAATTGCGTATCCCATATATTAAAATATTTAGCTCATCATTTATTGATTATCATATCTTAATTCGTCATCAAACAACCGCTTATTCTTTATTTGAATCGAAACTTTTTAATCAAATCTCAAGAACGTCTACAAACTAGTAAAATAAAAATTGAAGTCCCCATAACTATAATTAGTTCATGGCCCATATCTGTACGTGGACAAACCGAATGCCTTTAATGATATATAGAACAAAACTAATAAATATTAAATAAAATATGTGTTTAATAATGTAAGACAGACAAAAGGATCTTTCATTTGGAGAGCGGTCCCTGTTACGCTGTGAATGTGGGACGAACCGAGTCACCAACCCAACACACTATATAAATGATTGTAATGTGTAAAATTACTATGAAAAAAAATCTACTATTTATCAATTCTCATCTGGTCTCATAAATTATGTCTTTTGGTCATTTATATAATATAAAACTGTAATTTCAGTCTTATAGTTGTGTGAGGTTATAATATTCATCCAATTTCAATTTAATTTTGTGAAAATGCCTTGTAAAGGGGTGTGGTTTTTTATTTTAATTTTTTTTGGTGTGAAATAGAATGAAAATGAAGATATCCAACATTCTAGCACAGTCCAAGTGTTTATACTCAAATTCAATCCAAAATGTTAATATTTTGATTTTGTGTCAAAAGTTACCAGGTTTGCTAAGCGTTAGTAAATGTTAATATACTCACATGGCGATTAAGGGGAAGCAAGGTATATGCTATGCCATGTCCCGAATGAACACAATATAAAATGTCTCAATCAAGTACCTAATAAGGATTCTATTTTTTCTTTTAATAAATACTAATTTATCCATTGTTTGTATAAAAAACAAAAAATAAATTACATCCGTGTATCATAAATGCTCTCACAATTTATATTTCAGCCTTAACAATTCTTGCATTAAATCTTGGAAATTATATAAACATCGAAAATCACTGAGAATCTTAATCTGAATTCTTTCAAATTTCAATATATTTAAAAAGTAAATTGATACTGGATATTAGCTACAAAACAAGAATATGTGAGATTTATTTTATTTCTTTTTCTTTTTATGACATCAAGAATATATATGTTACTAGTAGTTTTTATCTCAACTAAATTACAAAATTCTTAAACTCGCGCCTAGAAAGGATGACACATACATACATATATTCATTATTATGAGACATTGACAGCTGCTCTGCCGGGTTTGCTGATGTCATACGTCGGTCTCGCTCTTGGCTTTCCTTAGTCGGCTGATCATTTTACCATGTAAATTTATTTATTTTCTAATGAAATGTCGTTTTGAGATTTTCAATTCAATTCTTATGTAAACCTTATATTTTTCAATTTACCACTAACGACTGGGTTTCTTTGATTTCTAATTACCAATTTAACGGATTATTGATGATTACTTACGGATATATTAGTCAATACATTGCATTCTTAATTTTGCAGTTTGTATCTTAAAAGTTATTAATTCAAATGTAGAGAGTAAAAATTATTACAAACTGTGTAATATAGTAATTGAATTATTTTTTAACTAAAAATAAACTGAAGTAATAGGTGGGGAAAAAGTTGAGCGAGTTACATATGTAACCATTTAAGTATTTTTTTACAAAAATAATTGATTTAAAAAAAATGATAGGTAGGATCAATTGAAACCGTCTAAAGATGACTTTTGTGGTTAATGTAAATAGTTGACTCTATATAATTTGTTACCTGGGTGCTTAATTTCGAGACTAATTCATATTAAAAGAATTGTTCATACGCAAATTCACGTAACTAATTTTTTATTATTATTATTATTATTATTATTATTATTATTATTATTATTATTAACATTTGTGTGAAAAATATTACTTTCAGCTAGGCCTGACCACAGTTTCGAAATCATCGGTTACAGTTCTGAAATCGTAACTGTAACCTTAAGGTTCCGATTTTACCGTCATTCTTTTTATTTTATATAAATCTTAGATAATGTTTTGTTATATATATTACTATATATAATTTATTATATTATTTATAAATATAATACATATATATATATATATATATATATATATTATTTACTATGTTTTTTAATAATATAATAAATTATTTATTCACTAGTTAATCTCATCCAATAGTCATATTTAATAGCTCATTTAGAGAGGAATAATTCAAGTATAAATGGGGTACAATAGTCTTTTTATTTCCTTGCAATTAAGATTCTCATAAGTTACTATTCTTTTTCCCAAATAATTCAAAAATATCATTGTTCCATTATTCTACTTTTATTTCTCATCTAGTCTTTAATTTGTACCCTACTAAACATTATGCACCGCACACACACAAAACAAACAGGAGGCGACAGCGGCACAACGTCGAGCGGATTGACGTGATGTCTAAACCCATAATCCCTCATTATCCTCTTCCCCGTCGGCAACTCACCTACATTCATCGGCGAGAAGGTACGACAGGAAGCGGCAGAGTCGAAAGGGGGCAACATGAGCACGAGGCGCGACACAAGAAGGTGATTTAGTGTTGAAAGCCATTATGTTTTCGGAGTTGTTGCTGCAATGCAGATAATGATTGTGCTTCCAGATGTCAAAGATTTCTGGAAAATTAGACGGAGTGGAGTCGAGATTCTAGAGTTTAAATTATCTTATAGTGGTTAAGGACAGTTTTTTTTCTTAATATGCTCGGGTGCGAATGTCGTGGATCTGATATTGAAGCTAAGGGCAGCACTATATAAGGTGGTGGTGGTTTGCCTCGAGTTTTCTAATCTTGTGTTTCTTGTAGCTCTGAGTTATGAGTTACGAGTTTTTAGATGACAAATTGAGTGATTACATTTTGGGTGACTTTCAGTAGAGGATCTGTATCGGGTTCAACTCGTTGGTTTCTGGTTTATAATTTTTGTTATTGAGCACCATTTCATGATAATATCAACATCGTTTATTATTATTTTTGCGATTGCGACGATGGGTGAAAATGAGGGTATGTGAATATGGCGATTGCAATGGTGTTTATATTATCATTCTCTTATGTTATCTTAGTGCTCATATTAGGTGCTTGGAGAATGAGTTTGGTACTATGATATGTTTTATTTTAATCAGTGATTTTCAGCAATTTTGCTTTTTTATGTACATAGTAGTTTTGGTAAAAAAAATTAGAATGTTATTTTATTTTTTATGGTTGTGTTGTGGTGTTTTATGGTACTAAATCCTTTCTTTCTTGTTAATCAAATGATGCTATTTTATGTGACAATTTTTCCTATAAGTTACTCAAATTGATTGATTTTTATATGAATAGGACAGTTATTTTATTTATGGTGGACGATTATACTATACTCTTAAATTATTTCTTCTTTTTCTTTTTTTCTTTTGCATCAAGTTTCGGTGCTTTCATTTGTACAGTAGCAATGCTTTTTAAAATGTAGTTGTATGTTTTCTTTTTTTCTTTTAAGGTGGTTGTTTGTTGTTTGAGTTTGCTGATTTACACAGAACAGATGATTCATTTGCATATGAATTTGAAAGACACCCACGTCTTAGGAGACGACCTCATCATCGACACTGTTTGGCCTATAAATATTATTTACCTTATCAGATAAAGCACTTACGAACACAAGATAAAGATTATTGCACATATATTGAAGCATATTCAATTGATTTAGTTGCACTCCAACAATACATTATAACTATAAAATTGAATAATGTGAACCCCAAAGTAATGCAACAGTTTACGAAACACTAACAAGCACTTAATTAAGTTAATAACAACAATAGACATATACTAAAAAGCACATGTCAGTACTTCATTAATAATATATTAGTCCTTTCACAGTTACATTAGTGTGCATTTATAGAGTATGATGGCAGTGGTAGTATGACTTGTGTTAAAATCTGAAGAAATACTATAATATACTGCTTCAATAATAATCTATTAATGCTTTCTAAAGTACCATACGTGTAATAAAAAGAACCAGTACTAAAAAACAATTAATTACAAGCTCAAACAAAGCATTGTCAAACACAAGATGAAACATTATTGTACATATATAGAAGCACCTTTAGCTCACTTTGTAACATTCCAACAGTTCATTCGAAATATTAAAATTTAGGATGATGAGAGCACATGGATAATGTACACTACAAAAAAATAGCAGTTTTCCGAGGGAAAAACCGAGGGAGGTGTTCCCCTCGGTATATTCCGAAGGAAAAACTGAGGGAATATAATATCCCTCAGTTTTTTCTGAGGGGAACATTTTCTCTCGATTTTTCCCTCGAAAATACGGCCCCAATATTTGCCGCCATGATTTCCGAAGAATTTCTGAGGGAATTTATACCAAGGGAAATTACTCCTCGGAAAAACCGAGGGGAAGAAACTACCCTCGGAATTTTATTACTATTTTTTAAAAAAAATTACAAAAGCCGGGGGACGTATTTTCCCTCGGTTTCAAACCGAGGGAATGGTGAGTCCCTCGGTTTTAAACCGAGGGAAACCAATCCCTCGGTTTTTTTTATTTTTTAAAAAATAAAACAAATCGAGGGAATGGATTTCCCTTGGTTTCAAACCGAGGGACGTGGTTTTCCCTCGGTTTCAAATCGAGGGACTCGCTCTTCTCTCGGTTTGAAACTGAGGGAGACCTAGTCCCTAGGTTTTTGTCAATTATTTAAAAAAACATATAGAAAAACCGTAAAAATGAAACAAATCCTATCATCTTAGGCACGTGGGGGTGGTTTTGACCCAATTTCGATCGAGAAATTATCAACGAGCATGTTCGTATCCACACGTGTCGTGTAATTCGACCAACAAGAATATACGATCGATCGATCAACTCCTTTGGTTGGAAATGCGAAATGACGAAGCGTCGTGATTTTGGCGAACGGGGCGGGGAGGGGTGAGTCTCGGCATCGTGGAACCACGAGGGTCGGGCGTCGATCGATAACTACGCATTTTCTATTTTTTTCAGATTTATTTTATTTTTTAAAAAAATTGACCCAAACCGAGGACTTGGTTTTCCCTCGATTTCAAACTGAGGGACGTGGCTTTCCCTCGGTTTGAAACCGAGGGACTCGCCCTTCCCTCGGTTTGAAACCGAGGGAAACCCAATCCCTCAGTTTTTGCCAATTATTTAAAAAAAATAAAAAAAATAGAAAAACCGTAAAAATGAAACAAATCCTATCATCTTAGGCACGTGGGGGTGGTTTTGACCCATTTTCGATCGAAAAATATCAACGAGCATGTGCGTATTCACACGTGTCGTGTAATTCGACCAACAACAAGATACGGTCGATCGATCAACTCCTTCGGTTGGAAATGCGAAACGACGAAGCATCATAATTTTGCCGCGAGGGTCGGGCGTCGATCGATAACTACGCGTTTTCTATTATTTTCGGATTTTGAATAAAAAATCGAAAAAATAGAAAAATTAGTAAAAATGGAAACAAGACCCAAGAATTTACGAATGGGGTGGGGAGGGTGTGTCTCGGCGTCGTGGAACCACGAGGGTCGGGCGTCGATCATTTAGTACGCGTTTTCTAATTTTTTTTCGATTTTAAATGAAAAATGAAAAAAACTCAAAAAAATAGAAAAATTAGTAAAAAATAGAAACAAAACCCAATAATTTATGAACGAAGCGGGAGGGGTTTGGCTCGCCGTCCCGGAACCACGAAGGTCGGGCATTGATCGATAACTACGCGTTTTCTATTTTTTTAGATTTTTTTTTAAAAATTGACCCAAACCGAGGGACTTTGTTTTCCCTCGGTTTCAAACCGAGGGACGTGGCTTTCCCTTGGTTTCAAACCGAGGGACTCGCCCTTCCCTCTGTTTGAAACCGAGGGAAATCCATTCCCTCGGTTTTTTCAATTATTTAAAAAAAAAATAGAAAACCATAAAAATGAAACCAATCATATCATCTTAGGCACGTGGGGGTGGTTTTAACCCAATTTCGATCAAAAAATATCAACGAGCACGTGCGTATCCACACGTGTCATGTAATTCGACCAACAACAAGATACGATCGATCGATCATCTCCTTCGGTTGGAAACGCGAAGCGACGAAGCGTCGTGATTTTGCCGAGGGGGCGAGGGGTGCGACTCGGCATCGTGGAACCACGAGGGTCGGGTGTCGATCGTTTAGTACGTCTTTTCTATTTTTTCTTTAAATAAAAAATGGAAAAAAACACGAATAAATAGAAAAAATAGTAAAAAATGGAAACAAAACTCAAGAATTTACGACCAGGGCGGGGAGGGGTGCGTCTCGGCGTCCCACAACCACGAGGGTCGGGCGTCGATCGATAACTACGAATTTTCTATTTTTTTCGAATTTTTTTTTAAAAAATAGAAAGAACCGAGAGAATGGATTTCCCTCGGTTTCAAACCGAGGGACTAACCTTTCCCTCAGTTTGAAACCGAGGAAATCCATTCCCTCGGATTTTCAATTATCTAATAAATAAAAAAGTATTTTAAAAAACCCGAGGGGGCTCAATCCCCTCGGTTTTCCGAGGTTCATTATGCCCTCAGAAACTTGCCCTAATTATTATCGGGCAAGCCCACTGTTTTTGATAGTGCGCAGGCAGAAAGAAGAAAAGAAACATAAAGAAAAAAAGAAAGAAAGGGAGAGAAGGGAGAAGGTCGTCGCCTGCCATCGCCTTGCCGTCGAACCACCGCCGCCTTGACATTGAGCCACCACCACCTTGTCCGAAGGTCGCAGCCTCTGCCGTCGAGCCACCGCCGCCAGTGCCGCCGCCTTCGTCGCCGCCTCTTGCCAGCTGCGCCGTCGCCGTCTTCATCACCTTCAGCATCCGTCTCCGTCGCCGTCCGAAGGTAAGTTGTTTTGGTTGTTTTTCTTTTTTTTTTTGTATATTCTTTGAATTAATTTGTTTAATTTTTAATGTATAGTTATAATTTGTATATTATTTGTATGTATTAATTTATTTTTGATTTTGTATTTATAATTTTCGAATTAGGGTTCAATGTAGAAATAATTTAGTGATTAGGGTTCAATTTAGGAATAATTATATAATTAGGGCTCAATTTAGGAATAATTATATAATTAGGGTTCAATTTAGGAATAATTACCTAATTAGGGTTCAATTTAAGAATAATTACGTAATTAGGGTTCAATTTAGGAATAATCAAGTAATTAGGGTTCAATTTAGAAATAACTTCCTAATTAGGGTTCAATTTAGGAATAATCACGCAATTAGGGTTCAATTTAGGAATAATCAAGTAATTAGGGTTCAATTTAGGAATAATTATCTAAGTAGGGTTCAATTTAAGAATAATCATGTAATTAGGGTTCAATTTAGGAACAATCAAGTAATTAGGGTTCAATTTAGAAATAATTTCCTAATTAGGGTTCAATTTAGGAATAATCACGTAATTAGGGTTCAATTTAGAAATAACCAAGTAATTAGAGTTTAATTTAGGAATAATTACCTAATTATCATTTAATTTATGAATAGTTATGCAATTATCATTAAAGTGTATTCTACGATGGTGGTGAAATACCGTGGTGATCGGTACATGCATGTTAACATAATGTTTCTGTGCGTCTGTTATTATGGTTTGAACGTGAGGGCTTGATGTTGTGATTGGTCTGGGAAGACATCGGTGATGACGTGGTGTACGGCGCCGGTCGGGAGGTTTCGTCCCTCCAATAACGTTTTTTAGAATTATTTTAAAATATGACTGTGTTTTTCAAAATGTTTTAAATTGTTTGTGATTGTGGTGGTGAAATACCGTGGTGATCGGTACATGCATGTTGTAACATATATATTTTGTAGATATTGTTGAAATGATGTGATTTATCAATTAATGTATACGTCTGTTTTGACGTGGTTTATGACGTCGGCCGGGGAGGTTTCATCCCTCCAATAACGGGGTTTAAAATAGTTTCGATCCCAAATACAATCTTTCTATCTACACTCAAACAATATACCTTACACTCGTTTGAGATTTAGTATCGAATAGAGAATTCGATACTAAATCCCGAATTGTCCACTTCTTTGGACAGTTTGAGAGCGTGATTTTAATATGGCTTATCTTATCTATATATATTTTTTTGTTGATTACATAAATTTTGGTTCAATATCTCTCTTATGTTCTCGGGTGCACTGCAATATATGTGTACTTAGAGAACTAAAGGGAGATGCTGCTGAAATTTTTAGTCAACAAAAATTCATATACTACGAAGCTGTATTACAGGAAAATCACGTTCTCGAATGGGATAGAGCCTCACCAAAAATTTCAATCATTCTCTAGCCACCCCTCATGTTGCCCAAATTTTGATAAATTAATATGACAACCGTATAGTGTTAAGATGAGTTCCGATCGTAGTTGGATGTACGAGCGAATCAACAATGGCTATTTATCCTCACAATTCGTGGATGGAGTTGAGAGTTTTATTAAATTTGCTCAAGCACATTCCGCTCATAAGGACGGATAGAGACAGAAATGTTCTTGTAATCGTAGCAGATGTAGGAATAGTGGTTACCTGGACGTCGATGAGATTAAGTACCACCTGGTGAAACACGGGTTTGTGCCGAATTACTATAGATGGATTTACCACGGAGAAACCCACGATTTTCATGCTGGAGGACCCTCTTACATCCCTTCTGAAGAATCATCAAACGCGTACATTAATATGGTTCAAGATGCAGCTGGTCCCGATTTTGACATGGTGGCTGATATGGAAGAGTCGTCGAATGTTGAGGCTCAAAAATTTTACGACATGTTGAAAGCTGGAAATCAGTCGTTGTATCCGGGGTGTGAGGCACATACTCAGTTGTCATTAGTTTCCCGTCTCATGAATTTGAAATCAGAGAATCACATGTCTCAAAAGTGTTATGATCAATTGAGTGAATTAATCAAGGAGATTGTACCGAAAGACAATCTCGTACCCGATAACTTCTACAACAGTAAGAAGTTGTTAAGGGGTATGGGKTTACCGGTCGAGAAGATAGACTGCTGCAAGAATAATTGTATGATCTACTGGAGAGACGATTCGGATTTGACAAGTTACAAATTCTGCAATGAACCTCGGTTGAAACCTGTTCCTCACGGAAAAACAAAACGACAGAAGGCTCGTGTCGCGTACAAGAAGATGTACTATTTTCCATTAACTCCTCGTCTGCAGAGGTTGTACGCATCTAATGCCACAGCGAAAGATATGAGATGGCATGCTGAACACGTGGTTGATGACAATGTTATGCGTCACCCATCCGACTCAGAAGCTTGGAAACATTTCAATGAGACTCATCCAAGCTTTGCGGCTGAAAGTCGAAACATGAGATTGGGTCTTTGTACAGATGGTTTTCAACCATTTGGAAGTTTTGGAGCACAATACTCATCGTGGCCCGTCATAGTTACACCCTACAGCTTGCCTCCTTGGATGTGCATGCAAGAACAGTTCATGTTCCTGAGCGTTCTTGTACCAGGGCCAAAGAATCCAAAAGACAAAATTGATGTGTTTTTGCAACCTCTAATCGCCAAATTAAATCAGTTGTAGACGGTTGGGGCTCCCTCGTACGATATATCTAAGAAACAAAATTTTCAATTGCGAGCAGCCCTTTTGTGGACAATCGGCAATTTCCCTGCGTATTCTATGTTGTCCGGATGGAGTACGGCCGATCAAAAAGCTTATCCTTACTGTATGGAACGGTCAGACGCCTTCACTCTTAAGTGCAGTGGGAAGCAATCGTGGTTCGACAATCACCAAAAATCCCTTGAGCATGATCACCGTTTTCAAAAAGATAAATGACGATTTTGAAAAAGAAGATCTGTCGAGACTCCATCGCTGAAAGTGCGCTCAGGGATAGAAGTTTTGGCAGAAATAGAAATATTGGGGCTTCTGGAAGTCACTGAACTGGATGCAGCACTCGTTAATGCGCAAATATCCCAAACGTCTGGTTGGAGAAAACGAAGCATTTTCTGGGATCTGCCATATTGGAGGATAAATCTAATTCGTGATAATTTAGATGTTATGCACATCGAAAAAATGTGTTTGAAGATGTTTTCAATGCGATGATGAATGTCAAAGGGAAGACCAAGAACACGCATAAATCTAGGGAAGAGTTGAATGAGTATTGTAATCACTCAGAGTTGGCACCAGATGGGTCAGGAAAGTGTCCTAAAGCCTGTTACACACTTGATAAGCCGTCGAAAGCTGCCATTTGCGATTGGGTCAAATCTCTTCGACTTTCAGATGGGTACGCATCAAATTTGGGGCATTGCGTCGACAAGAAGGAATCTCATTTGATCGGGATGAAGAGTCATAATTGTCATGTATTCATGCAGAGGTTGATACCAATAGCCTTTCGTGAACTGGTTCCTCTGAATGTGTGGAAGGCTCTAACCGAACTGAGTTTGTTTTACAAGGATCTCACATCAACAGTCATTCGCACCGAAGATATCAGTCGACTTGAACGTGACATTTCGTTAACATTGTGTCAACTGGAACTGATCTTCCCTCCAAGTTTTTTTGACTCGATGGAGCATCTGCCCGTTCATCTTGCGTATGAAGCAAAAATTGCTGGCCCAGTACAGTATAGATGGATGTACCCGTTCGAGAGGTATTTACGCAAACTAAAGAACAGCGTGAATAATAAGGCGAGTGTTGAAGGGTCGATAGCAAATGCATATCTGGTCGATGAGACATCAAATTTTAGTTCGTACTATTTTGAAGATCACGTTTCAACTAAAAGAATAAATTTTCCTAGAAATGATGACGGTCGAAATTGTGTGGATGACGGTGATGAGATTCCCTCGGTGTTTAAGAAATGTGGAGAGACGTTTGGTACAAAGGGAAAAAGATTTCTAAGCGAAACAGAATACAACGCCGCAAGGATATACGTATTGCTAAATTGTGAGGAGGTCGAAGAATATGTTAGGTATGAATACTCATTCCAATTTATAATGTCAATTTATACATATATATAAATGTACTAATACTTTTTTCCTCAATTGTGTAACATTATATGTAGTATTTACACGAAGAGCATTCAACGTCTCCAACAAAACATTACTGGTGATAGAATCAATAAAAAATTAAAAATGAATTTTCCAATTGGTTCAAACACTACGTAAGACGTTCGATACCGAGATGCATATCATATAATTATGGTATCTATTTATATAATATATTTCCAAAATTAAAAATAATTTGTCAATGTCATATGCTAGAGATTGTTCGAACAATGTGATCGACGTGAATATTAGGAGTCTAGCTGAGGGTCCATCAAGATGTGTGAAAACGTATACCGGATGTAAGATAAATGGTTATAGATTTCACACATTGGAGCACGGATCTAACAAAGCAACATCGAGCAGTGGAGTATGTATTAAATGATCAACTTATGGGGTAACCGAATATGATTATTACGGTCGTCTCATAGAAATTGTGCAGCTCGAATAAACCGGCCGAACGAAAAAAAACACACTATTGTTCAATTGCGAATGGTTTGATCCAACAACTGCAGGCACAAAGTCCATTCAATTATAAGATTGTCGATATCAATCATAAACGTAGGTTTAATCGATATGAACCTTTTGTACTTGCTTCCCAAGTTGCACAAGTATACTATTGTGCATACCCAAGTTTTAGATGAGACAAGTTGGACTTGTGGGCAACGTGTAAAATCAAGACGAGATCAAATGTTGAGTTTATCGAGCCTCTACCAAAAGAATCATTTCAAGAGGAAGTTGTAGATACACGCAGCCCGATTCAACTCAACGATGTCAATTTCCAGTTGCACGACCTCAATGATAATTACGTGGAAGAACTTGGTAACGAGACAAATAATGATACAGAAGAAGAGTTACTTACCGATCAAGATACAGATCAAGATACGGATAAAGATGAGTTTGGTGATACCTTTAATAGTGAAAGTGATTAGTTTGGTTGAAATATATGTAATTTATTCTTATTGTAAAACACACTTTTTTATAACTATATATATTTTTTTTAATTTGGATTTATTAATACGTTTTGTATATAATATATACCGGTATTTTGTAAAATGCTCATATTATTATCTAATAATTTTATCAGATGCCATTGCGTCGAGTTTCCGGTAGCGTGGGTTGATCAGATATGAGGTCGACTTATCGTTTAGCTGATTTCGACACCGACTACATGGGTCTCGGTACTGATCATTCAGCGAGACACCTTATCAGATACCGATGCAGACACCGACACCGACGTTGCATACACCATAACATACACCGTCCAACAAGGGTACATCACGATGTCAGTTAGTCCCACCATAGAGGCGGGGAGTTCTTGTTTTTATTGCAGGGAACAAGTAAGTAAATAAATGAATTTCAAAATTGTAATTATCATTATGATTAAATTATATTCGTAACAAAAAAAACACATTTGAATACAGGCTACACAGCAGACAGGGCAAGGTAACCACTATACTCCGGGAAGTTTTTGAGAAGGAACTCCATCCCGCCGGGTGGTGCTATAAGGCGGTCCCTAAGGAGACTAAGGCGTTCTGGTGGGAGATGTTTAAGGTAATTATTATTTTATGTCCAAGTTTTTTAATATTTACCGTAACTACACAATCATATGTATCAATTGAATTTTAATTATTGTTTTATTTTGCAGGAGATTTCTTATTGGGACCCGGAGGAGTATAGTGATCAAAAGATACATGATGTATTTTTTCGGATGATCGGGGAGAAGTACGGGAGGCAGTTGAACGATTATAAGCAGTATATTGCTAAATATGATGGTGAGAGGCCGAGATGCGTTATCGAGGAGGTCTATAGGTAAACGATTCTGTTATATGTTTTCTTATTAAATTAGAATTTTTTATTTATAACATATAATTTATACCATCTTATATATCATGCATCTCAACTAGGTCTTGGAAGGTTGAGTGGGATAAGCCCGAGAACAAGGCTAAATCCGAGCAGTGCAGCCCGAACAGGAGGAGCGAGCTTACTGGGCCGGGTACTGGGATGT
>BMAC01000203.1:1249076-1273106 GCA_014905375.1 Phtheirospermum japonicum | reverse complement strand
CGATCTTTTTTGATTGATGTATATGTTTTAGTAGAATTTTAGAAGCTACCGTATTTCTTATTGTACAAGTATTTTGAAAAAATAGAATAGTAATTTAATTAAAAAATATATTAATATTTTGAAAGGTTGTAAATCATATGTTTTCCTTAATATCCAAATTGTATAAACTCTTTAAAATTATTCAATTATTATGCACCTTAATAATTGTAGAAGCTTGTGATATCAGATATTTAAAAATAGAAATGAATATTTTATATTTGCGGTGCAATTGTTAGAATTTTTTTCCTATTTATTAGAATAATGACCACCGAAAGTTCTATTTAAAAGATAAGTTTTATGGTTAAAGATAAGTTATATGGTTATCTCTTAACTATAAAATATAAAGATTTAATTTGTATCTTACTAATTTTCAAAAAGATTTGTATTTTCTATTTTTGAGAATCCTAATAACCAAAGATTCTATTTAGAAAATAAGTATTATGGTTATCTTTTAACTATTAACTATAAAAATATAGATTCGTATCTTTCATATTTAAGAACATATTTGTTTTAAATATCTCTCCGCGTGCTTATAAAGATTATCTATAACTAACCCTAACATCAAAAATCTACTGTCGTGTAGCCTGCATCTTAATAGGGTTTACACTATTATTAAAAGAACAAACACGTATACATACATCTGAAAATAAACACATAACGGATAATAATACATTTGGAGCAGCGCATTGGTAGTAAACATTATGGGGAGGAAGACCGATACCATACGAAAAAGGGCACAAACAGACAGAACAATGACAGGTAATTTTTTTTTTATACTTTAGTTTAATATCATTAAGAATCTGTCGTACCTATTTTCCTGTCAACCCTTTAAATCTGCAGTTAGTAAATTACAGAAATTAGTAACATATTTAAATTTTTATTAATATGTTATTAAGTTTTTTTGAAAAACTTAAATGAATCATGTGAATAAAGTTTTTGTACCTGTTTAACAGCAGTCCTATGAGTTGTATTTCTTGGGATTGTGTCTTTGCCAGTTTTCCTGAACCTGTGATGCAGCAATACACAATTAGTATTAAATTATATTTTATTAAGTATAGAATCTATTTGTATAATGTTAAGATGGACAATGTAGTACTTATCTTTTTTCCTGCTGTGTTACTTATCCAGAGTACTATGTTCCCTTACCTGCATAATTAATGTAATAAGTTTTAGATTAAACATATAAAAATTAATATTGCACTGTAAATATAAAACAGTAAGTTATATAGTGCTATGTTCAAATGTTAGTTTTTTAAAAGATATGTCTTCATTCGTGGCGTTGTTACACCTACTTAGACCTTGGACTCCATTCAAAGGCATTATCATACTACGATAGGTCATGTCAGGTTTCCAGCCGATAAACTTTGACATATCTTTTAAAAAAAATTCAAGTTGTGAAAGTATGAATTGTATTATGTGCAGGAAGTTTATTTGTGTACTTATCTTTTTTCTGTTGATAGTACTCTGTTGAATGTTCTTGCTTGCCTCCTCCCCTTCCTGAGTAGCATTTTCCATGTGAAAGTGAAATATGTTAAACTGAACTAACTTAAGTAAATAAAAAAGTAATGAGATTACAACTTTGAACATAACATACTCAAGAGCAAAATGTGAACTCTGTAGACATACTAAAACTGGATAAAATAGTTTACTATTTGCTGAATATAAATTGTTTTATATAATACATTATTTTATTAAAACAACCCATACAAATACAGATTACAGATTAGTTTTTCAGTGGTTACATAAAAATTCCTGCCATGTAGATCAAACAACATGCATAATACTATAAGATAACACACTACATATAACTTAAGAAGCAATCATCTATGTTTAAAAGTAAAAGACTTCTCATAAGTATTTTGCTCAGTTAATCATTAAATAAAAAATACCAAACAATAGTAATCATACAAAGTTAAACATGCAACTACAGTAAATAAGAAGAGATTTAATTACAGATTATTAAAATACTCATAGCAGAATTTGAACAAATTAACATACTAAAGGCAGACTGAAATATTAATAATTTCAAACAGCATGCAGACAAAAACTCATATATGTACGATTTTAAAATAAAACAAACCCTACAGATTAACTCATTTCAGTATGCTTCATAGGTTAATTATTCAGTGCTTAAGATAATCAAACAGCATGCAGACAAAAACTCATATATGTACAATTTTAAAATAAAACAAACCCTACAGATTATTGTACATGCAGCAACCTGACAATTTATTTATTCTTTTTTTAATCTTAAAAAAAGATAATTTAATAAAAGTGATAATTGCAGTATCAATATTTAAATAAACAAAGATGTAATGTATAAAAATATTTTGCATGCGTTTGTTTTTATTTATTTTAATTTGTATATCAATCAAGATTCTCAAACATAAGTATGCATGTAAATGAAATCAGGTTTTAAATTGATGCTTTTACCTGTTTAAGATGGAAATCTGTCTGGATCCTTCTTTATCTTTTTTGGGCGCATCCTTTAAGATTAGAATGTTCGACTGGATCCATCGCCGGCAACCCTTGTTTTGTAAATAGAACCTCGAATGAAATCAAAATAAAAACACATAGAAAAATATTAGATTATAAAAAAATACCTGCTGAGAATGGATCTAACACAATATACACATTTTGAAGCAGATCGATATGGTTTTTAATAGATCTAACATAAGAGACTGAATTTGAACTAGATCGAAACATATATGTAGTAGATCTAACACCAGAGACTGACTTTGAACCATATCCAAATATTTTTGTAATAGATCCAACACGATATACTTATTTTGGATCAGAGCTATACAATTTTTGAATAGATCTAATAAGATTGACTGATTCTGACCCATATCGAAAATTATTTTGAAAAATTAATTAATGACTGATTTTACAAAGATCGAAAATTATTTTGAAAAATTAATTAAATAAATGAGTGTTTTTGTTCAAGATCGATAAAAAGTGATTAGTGAATTGTATTTTAAAAAATGAAAACGGTTCAAGAACCTGTACCTTATGTAGTGGCCTTGGAAAGTTTTGGGTTTCTGGGTATGAGCGGCGGAGTGAAGCAAGGCGCCGGGATGAGCAGCGGAGTGGAGCAGATAATATTTCTGGATATGAGCGGTAGAGCATTTATGGTGAGAAAAAGAAGATAGATGAGATGGCGAAGTAGTGGCGGAGATAGACTACTGTGTTGTGTGTTTTCTGTGTGGCTAGGGATCAGAGCGGTGGGTTTTGGTTTTGGTTTAAGTAGAGCGGCGGAGAGGAGTGCAGAGAATTTCAGCAGAGCGGAGATTGTAGGGTTAGGGTTGATGGGAGAAATGAGACTGGGTGGCCAAAAATTTAGGGTTGGTCTATTTATATCTAGAGTTAATTCGACTGGTCTGATCATGGTCGTTAGATTAAGTGTATTAAATCCTGACCGTCCGATGTTTGGTGGGTTGGTTTATGGGCTTAGATCCGGTTTGCATATTGGGCTTAGGAAGAATTCTAGTTGGACTCTATTATTGGGCTTCTGAGAATTTATTTGGACTCAAAATAATTATTCTTTTGGGTTGGATGTGATTATTCTTAATTATTAATCCAAGTTAAAAAATACTTCTAAATTAATTTTAATTATTTTAAATTTATATGAAATTTAAAATTATATTATGATGTTTTTAAATAAATTTTATTGGTCGATTTTAAAATAAAAGAATTATGCGTTATTATATATATTTTAATTTTTAATTTCGAAATGTATGTGTATGTTTAGTATATATATAATTTATTAACTCTTAATTGACATAAGATATTAGAATAATAATTTTGGATATCTCTTATGATTTTTTTTTATATAATTTGTAATTGAAATAAGGTATTCGAATATTATATTTATTCATAAGGATGTATGTGTATTTGTGTATTTATGTATTTGTATACATTTTATTAATTTTGAATTAAAAAAATATATTAGAATAATATCTTATTATAATATTATGTTAGTTTAATTGCACTATAATATCAGAATATTGGGCTTATGTGGATTTAAATTTGGACTCAAATTAAATTATTCTCAGTTTGGATTTAATCATTTAAAATGTATTGAATTATTAATTAAAGCTTAAAATTTTATTTTATTTTATTTTATTTATTTATATAAATTTTAAAATTATATTATGATTTTTTTAAATATATTCTATCCATTGTCTTGGTCAGAATTAAATTAATTATGCGTTAATGTATATATTTTGATATTTAATTTCGAATTATATTGCAAGTAGATTAATTTAACTTTATCTGTAGATTTGATTATTTATTATCAATTAATATATTTCGATATTTAATTGAAAAGATATGTTAGTATTAACTCAATGTAAGTATTTTTAATTATTTAATTGTTGACTTTATTTTCTATATATATGTTGATAACCTAGAGAGTTAGGTTATTATTTTTATTTATATGTTCTGGGGTGCCCAATCACGAGCTGCATCTAAAGGTGGGGACTTCTGTTATATTGTTGAGGAACATAGACCACTCAATGAGATTGTGCAATGGGACGAGATTGGTTGTTACGAGACTTTCCACTCACGTCATTGAATGCAAAATTCTAACCGGTGAAAAGGCGGAAGAAAAAGTGTTGCTTCCCCGGATGAGTCTAACGCCTTCCGGCGTTAGGATACCTTTCAAGTTTCAAAGAAGGTAATTCTCACTCATGATTTCATATGCGATGACGATAATTAAGAGTTAGCGTCAATCGCTCTCGAACGTCGGCCTTTATCTGAAGAATCCCGTGTTCAGTCATGGTCAGTTATATGTTGTCGTGTCGCGTGTCACCCATCGAAAGGGATTAAAGATACTAGTTTGTGGTGATGACGATTCGGGATCGAACATGACCAATAATGTGGTGTATAAAGAAGTATTCACTAACGTATGATCTTAACGTTCATGTACGTAGTGTGGATTCGATCTATAATTTATTAAGTGTGGATCTTTTAGTTATTTATTTCAATCTTTCTCTATTTATTTATATCTCCACATATTAAATAATAATAAAAATAATATTAATACAACTTGCATTTCTATATTTAACTTTCTGCCCCGTGCATCGCACGGGTGTAAAAAAAACTAGTATGTATTACATATATTTCAAAGGATAAATAATGGCAAGTTGGTCCGCTGCTTGATAGTAAAAATTTGTTTAACCTGGTACATGGTTCGATTGCTAATATTTTTGTCAATTCTTTATTTAAATGGATCGATAATTTTGTCATCACGACCTCAGGGTTGACAGGAGAGCTCGACCCATGAACTTCCTTGTCAGGCTCAATTACCGGTGTGGGGTAACTTTTAGCCCACAACTTCTTGTAAAAATTCTTATGATTCCTCACAAGAAATACTTCATCTTGAGCGTCTACGAGGTCCTGCATGAGCTACTTATTATCCCTGGGCGGTCTTTATCGCGCACAGCAGCAATATGAGATTCAGAAAGCACTCGATTCATCCTCCAAATGGTGAACTTTTAACTTTAGGCCATAAATCACTTGGTGGAAATGATCTGCCTCGGTCTATAACTCCTCATTGAGTGAAAATTCTCATCATAAGATCCAAATGGCGAACTTTTAACTTTAGGCCATAAATCACTTGGTGGAAATGATCTGCCTCGGTCTATAACTCCTCATTGAGTGAAAAGTTCTCATCATAAGATCCAAATGGCGAACTTTTAACTTTAGGCCATAAATCACTTGGTGGAAACGATCTGCCTCGGTCTATAACTCCTCATTGAGTGAAAAGTTCTCGGTTGACCATCCACTGAAGAGAGTCTCTCTCCCCATGAAGAAACCGATTCTCCTCCCATGGGCTAGACAAGTCCCACGTCAGACCTAATCGTCACGCTCTAATAACTCAAACTGGCATTCCATAGCTTTAGAATTTAGGAGAGGTTTTTCATACTCTACCAAATTGCCAGTTATGGATCCCCAGTTGACAAAATGAAATGAATCCACCTCAGAACAAAACCAAAAAAGAGAAAGTTAAAAATGGGGAAGACTGTGAAAGAGAATAATGGAATGGATGACAGAAGGAGTCATATACCTCCCCACCTTTATAGAGGCACGCGACACCAAAGGCGGGAAAACTGAAAGATCGACAGTCACTGTTACAAAATGTCAAAATTTGAAAAGATTGCCCAAAAGCAATAGCGCCTAAATCAAGGAGTGAGTGACTTGTCAACAAATAAAAGAAGCAAGCGATAAAAAAAGAAAAATAAACAAGCAGAACATATAGAAAATGAGTGTACATATTTATTATTTATATAATTATTTATGTAAATATTCTTTTAGATATTATGATTTATGTAAAGAAAATATTAAATATATCAAAGAATTATGTATATTTATTTATGTGTCCTAATCTGACGATGGACCTCTGGAAGTGTCGACAGACCTGGTTGGGATGAGGTGAATTGGCGACCTCAGCAGGAGGTAAGACGAGGCAGAACAGAAGCCTATAAGCCTGATAAAGGCTGTCATGACCTTTTTCGGAGCCTTGGATAAGGTCTCAAGAGGTCAGGTCAAGAATTAAGAAAGCTCAGGGACAGAGTTGATCTGTCTTCTGGAAGGAAGCTTCCAGGTCAGTTCAGCTTGTGTAACGGCACGAGATTCACGGGTTTTCTATTTCCGAGATCCCGGAAAGGCCCCACTGGGCAAAAATTGTAAATATCTCAGCCCCAAGGTTGGGAGAGGTATGACATTCTAAGCATTCTTCTCATAATCTTGCTTATTCTGATCTAAAACGCTTAACTGACTTAAGTATCGGAGAGGTTTCCACCAGAAAACCCCCAGTGGTCCTTTCTAACGTGTTTTTATTGAAGCAGGTCGGGATATTCTCAAGGAAGGAGCAGGTGTTCCCGGTGTAATTTTCAGGGCGAAACAATTGGCGCCGTCTGTGGGGAATCAAAGCTAAGATGTGAGAAGGAAGTATGACATCGGATGGACTCAAGCGAAACCTGGTGGCGGAAATGGGCGGAACACCAAGTTCTGCTACGCCAACGGGCATACCAGAGACAGCAGGAACATCGGCAGCAACTAGGCCAAGCACAACGCAACCATCTCCAGGAGGAGCCCAGCAGGCAGACGAAGGACCGTTGAATTATTCCTTTTTGAGGCAACTATCTGAACTCATCGGGAAAGCGGTAGAGGTGGCGGTGGAAAAGAAAATTGCTGAACTTTCTTCACCACCTTCCAAGGTAAACCAGCCACCGGAGATGAAGCCACCTCGTGCGGCCCAGCGTATGGCCCAAAGAGAGCTTTTCTGCTTCAAAAAGTGAAACTTCAAGCAAAACCAACCCAGACCTCACTGAGCAAATGCAGAATCTACAAAAAGAAGTCAGGGAAGTTAAACAAAAGATGGTGGGCGCGGTTGCCGTACAGGCACGACGGAGCACTCCGTTCACAGAGGCTATCATGAGGGACAATCTCCTAGCTTCTTACCATTCAATGGGCTTTGAATATAATGGGACAACAGATCCGTGGGATCACCTGAGCCGATTCGAGATCGCAGCTACCTTTCACAAGTCTTCTGATGCGGTCATGTGTCGGGTTTTCCCTACAACCTTCACGAATTCAGCCCATCTCTGGTTCATCCAGCTACCCCCCATTACATAAGCAACTTTGATGAGTTCAGTTCTGCATTATTGCACTAGTTCACCAGTTGCAGGAAATACCAAAAAATATCATTGGAGCTGTTCAGCTTGAAACAAAAGGAAAACGAAATCCTAGGTGGATATATTAAACGGTTTACAGATGCCAACTGGAAGTGCCTTCAGCCTCTGAAGATCTCTTGGTCAATGCTTCGGCTCAAGGGATCAATAAGGGGGAGTTCTTCCAATCATTGGTAGTAAAACCGGCACTGAAATTTGGAGAGTTCTTGGAGAGAGCAGAAAAGTAAATCCACTTGGAAGAAGCCTTGAAGATAAAGGACAACTGAGAGAACGGCCCAATAGGGAAGATAGGGCACAGGTGAAGAAGCACAGGACTAACCTGATAGGAGGCCGTCCACGGTTTGATAGGGGAATTATGATGATCACTGGGGGTGAATGGGATGAGCATTCTCGGCGAACCCAAAATAGTTATGTACGGGCTGCAAAAGATCTGACTAGGAGAGCGCAAGAAGTTAGGCAGATAGTCTCGAGCCCAAATGTATGTTTTGGATCTGAATATAAGAACGGTATCTTAGCCCCTCGTATGGATGCCCTGGTCATCAAGGCCACTGTTGCTAATTACAATGTGAGGCGAATCTTTGTCGACACGGGAAGTTCGGCAGATATCCTATTCTACGTTTGTTTTCGACATTTGAATTTGATTGAAAAGCTGGAGGAAGTCACGACCTCGTTGGTCAGTTTTGCAGGAGGATCTCTGAAACCGCTGGGAGTAATAAATCTCCTGGTCACGCTAGGGGATGACCCGTTCAGGCAAACCAGATCAGTACGATTCTTGGTGTTGGACGCGCCTTCTTCGTACAATGCCACGTTAGAGCGACCATCCTTAAGAAAATTTCAAGCAATGATATCAGTCTATCACATGAAGTTAAAATTCCCAGCTCAGGATGGGGTCGACGAAGTTCGAGGAGACCAGTACGTGTCACGCCAGACATATGTGGAAAGTGTCTGACGTAATGACGAAGAAAGGTGGGGCAAGAGAGCAAGAACAGAGGAGGCCAGACCTAAGCTAACTCAGCAGGAGGAAAACTTGATGTTGGTGGAAGTAGTCCGAGGAGACGACAATCAAGTTTTGCGGGTAGGAACGACCTTGAGCCTAAAAGTTTTGGTAGAACTGGTAACACTTTTGAGGAATAGTGCAGATATTTTGCCTAGTCTCCCCAAGACTTAGTGGGGATTGACCCAGCAGTGGCAGAACATCATCTTAATATAATCCCTACAGCAAAGCCTGTAAAACAGAGAAAGCAGAATTTTGGCCCTGAGAAAGAGGCCATCATTAAGGCAGAAGTGGACAAGTTATTATGTGCTAAATACATTAAGGAGATATAATTCCCAGAATGGCTCTCCAATGTTGTACTAGTACCAAAGACAGAACAGGACTAGCGAATGTGTATCGACTTTAGATATCTCAATCGTGCCTATCCTAAGGATCACTATCCACTGCCGAGGAGAGACCAGCTGGTGGATTCCACGTCTGGATGCGAATTGTTAAGCATGATTGATTCCTCGCAAGGCTATCATCAAATAAGGTTGGCGGAGGAAGACTGGAAGCGGGTCAGCTTTATAATGCCAAAAAGAACATATTTTAAGTGGTAATGCCGTTTGGCCTTAAAAATGCGGGAGCTACGTACCAAAGGCTAGTGGACAAAATGTTTAAAAGCGAGCTCGGGATAAACATGGAAATGTACGTAGATGACATGTTGGTTAAGATTATTAAGGTAACGTCACATGTTGATGATTTGAGAGAAACCTTTGACATCCTGAGAAAATATAAGATGAGGCTAAACCCCAAGAAGTGCGCGTTTGGGGTAAGAGAAGGAAAATTTTTAGGGTACATGGTAACGGAAAGAGGGATAGAGGCCAGCCCGAAAAAAAAATCAGGGCTATCATGGATATTCCGCCCTCAAAAAAGGTCGAGGAAGTCTAGTGTTTGGCTGTGCGGATCAATGCTTTGAGCAGGTTTGTCTCCAAATCGGCGGAAAAGAGCTTACCATTCTTTAGAGCATTACGAAAGAAGGCCCGATTCCAATGGGATAAGGAATTTCAGGAGGCATTTCAAAAGTTGAAAGAACACTTGGCAGATATGTCATTATTGACTAAACCAATTGTGGGAGAGCCGTTGATTTTATATATGTCTGTGGGGAAATTAGCGGTGAGCACGGTCTTGCTTCGGGAAGAGGGAAAGTTGCAGAAACTAGTGTACTATTGGAGAAAGGTCTTACATGAGGCTGAACTCCGATATGTAGAAGTGGAAAGAGCCATGGTAGCCCTGGTGGGAACTGCCCGGAAACTTCGACCTTACTTCCTCTCCCACAAGATCATAGTTCGCACTAATTTACCTCTGAAATCCATAATGAGCAACCCAGAGGTTTCAGGGAGGTTAGTCAAGTGGATAATTGAATTGAGAAAATTCGACATACATTTTGAAGGAAGGATGGCGATTAAGGCTCAAGCATTAGCTGATTTTATGCAAGAAATGGACAGCTCTGCCGAGGAAAAGAAAGAGTGGACAATCTAGACAGATGGTTCAGTGGGAAACCTGGGGTGTGGTGTAGGAATAGTATTGGTAGACCCGAAGGGAGTGACCACTGAGTATTCAGTACGAATGAACTATCCTTTATCTAATAATGGAGCAGAATATGAAGCATTGTTGAGAGGAGTCCAGATGGCAAAGGAGTTCGGAGCAGAACGGATACGTGCAATTGTGGATTCCCAGCTCGTGTGTAAGCAGATAATAGGAGAAATCGAGATGAGAGAAGGGCAAATGCAAAAATATTTAGCTCAATTTCGTGAGCTGGCTAATACCTTGGACGCTTTGGATGTTCACCAAATCCCTAGAGAAGAAAAGAGTCGAGCTGATTACCTGGATAAGGTAGCCAGCTCAGTAACGGATTGTCAAGAGAGAGTGATCACCTTATTGATGGCCCATCGGGAGTATGGGGAAGAGGAGGTTAATTCATTAGAGGAAGGTGAGGAGGATTGACGCTCTCCTCTTAAAGCGTACTTAGATAAGGGAGAGCTACCAGAGGATAGAATAGAGGCAACAAAGTTACGAATCAGGTCGGCCAGATTTTGCATAATCAAAGGAGAGCTATTTAGAAGAAGGTTTGGACAACCTCTCCTGAAGTGTTTAAGCGCGAAGGAGGGCATCCATGTGCTCAAAGAAGTGCATGAGCGATGTTGTGGTAATCACATGGGGGCCAAAGTCTTATCTTGCAAGATGATGTGGGCAGGCTACTTCTGGCCGAGAATTAGGCAAGACGTGGAGAACTTTGTGAAAGCGTGCGACAAGTGTCAGAAACACTCTCCACTTATGCATCGACCTGCAGAGGAGATCATGACAATGAGCTCCCCCTGCCCCTTCGCCATGTGGGGGAGATCTGGTGGGACCTTTCCCCAAATCTCCAACCCAGAAAAAGTTCTTGATTGTGGCAATTGACTATTTCAACAAGTGGGGTGAGGATGAAGCCCTGGCAAAAATTATGGAAGAAGCAGTAATAGGCTTTTTGTGGAAGAATATAGTTTCCCGATTCGGGGTCTCGTGGACATTGGTGTCCGATAATGGCACGCAGTTCATGGGAGCTCGGATTCGAGCCTGGTGCACGAAGATGAAGATAGACCAGCATTTCACGTCTGTTTACCACCCTCAGGCAAATGGTCAGGTCGAGGTGACTAATTGAATCCTGGTGCAGGGGATTAAGGCGCGTTTAGAGAAGTCAGGGGTAAATGGGTGGAGGAGCTCAGTTCAGTCCTGTGGGCCTATCGAACTAACCTTAAGGAAAGCACAAGAGAAACTCCATTCAGCTTTGTATATGGTATGGATGTCGTAATTCCTGCAGAGATAAGTATGGAGACTCATCGCATACAGAGCTTTGATGAAACTCAGAATGACCTGTTTGTACGGGATACGATAGATTTGATTGAGGAGAAGAGATAAAGAGTTGTGGTAAAAATGGAACACATGAGGGGACGGATCAGGGCAACCTATAATAAATCGGTAGTGAGGAGGCATTTTCAGATAGGAGACCTGGTCCTCCGCAGAGCTGACTTAGGCAAGCTCAAGGGAAAGCTAAATGCCACTTTGCAAGGACCGTACAAGGTCACGAAAACTCTGGCAGGAGGGGCTTATGAGTTAGAGCAAATGGATGGAGTCAAAGTACCCCGAGCGCGGAATGTAACAAACTTACAAAAGTATTATGTGTAAGATTATTTTATGAAAATTATTTATATAACGGTGATCTGAATTTATCCATATCTTATTGCAAACTGACCTGATTGTCAGTGAATTTTTTTAGCCCTGATTGGCTAAGGACGGATGCCCCAATATCCTGACCTGAATGTCAGTGAAATTCTTAGCCCTGATTGGCTAAGGGCGGATGCCCCAAAATTCTGACCTGATTATCAGTGAAATTATAGCCCTTATTGGCTAAGAGCGGATGCCCTAAAATCCTGACCTGAATGTCAGTGAAACTTTTAGCCCTGATTGGCTAAGGGCGGATGCCCCAAAATCCTGACCTGATTTTCAGTGAAATTCTGATGCCCTAAAATCCTGACTTGATTGTCAATGAAATTTTAGCTCTGATTGGCTAAGGGCGGATGCCCCCAAATCCTGACCATTTTCAGTGAAGTTTTAGCCCCGATTAGCTAAGGGCGTATGCCCTAAAAGTCCTAACCTGATTGTCAGCAAAAATGTCAGCCCTGTTTGGCTAGAGGCAGATGCCTTGACGAACCTGGTCTGATTATCAATAAAAAGTTTTAATCCTGAATGATTATGGGATGGGTACCCTGAAACACTGGGTTGCAACCTTGATTGCCTTAAGAGATTATTGGCTGGATTATTATCCAGACCCGACTTCAAATTGCAAGAAAACAGAAAAATAAAACGAAAAACATCCAAGGCAAAAGGGTTTATTTCGATACGTAATACAACTTTACAGATTTGATTGAAGTACAAGAAATGAAAAGAAATTCTCATATAAAAGCAACAAGAACACAGAAAATACATCAAAATGAAAATGGAAAAGAAATCGCGCTAAACGTCATGGGTGAGAAGAGGAAGCCCTCTTATTAGAGGCCAAAACCCGGCGGACACGCCATACTTCGCGCTCAGTCTCATGGAGGCGTTGGCGATACCTATCTACCCATTTAAAGGCGGAGTGAGCCTCGCTGGCGGTGGTGGTTAGCCAACATACTGATTCAAGTAGATCAGCTTTCTCCTCTTGAAGTTGACGGTTGAGTTGGCGGAGTTCAGCCCATTCGCGTTTATAGTGGCTCTTCTTTTGCCTCTTTCTCTCCAAAAGTCTACATACTTGGGAAAAATTTTCACGGAGCACAACAAGTTTGTCAGAAAGCTTGAAGTTTTCAGAAAAGAGTGCAAGATTTCTCCTCTTGAAAGTGTCAATTTCCTCGAGTAAAGAAGAAGAAGTCATATTGAAAAAATATGTAGAAAAAGGGGATTTTATAGATAAGAGATAAGTAAAGATGATTCTAGGGTTTCCTGAATTCGTGAAAACCCTAAGCATATGTAGACAAATAAGAGAAAAGATAGGAAATATTGTTCAGTAATACAGGTCAACAACTTAAACAAAAAAAACAAAATAACAAATCCTGGGCAGAAGGCATCTACACCCCACAATCCGCAGTGTCCAACTCTCCTTGCTGGCTCCGCAGCCTCGGAGACTTCTCCAAAGTCTTTCTCAAATTGGGTACTGCCCTGGAGCTCACCCAAGTTGGCAAATGTAGGAGAAGCCGCAGTCGTTGGTAAGGCCAACGTCAACGACTGTTCGGGGTGGGGGAGAAGAGGATGAGCAGAAAGCTTGGCGGATGTAGTCGGCAAACTCAAGAGCCCCAATATGGTGAAGCCGATTATCCTCTGCAATGTGGGAGAACCTGGTGGGCTCCGGAGGAGATGCTAGGGGGATCGAACGGTAGAAGGGAACTAAGGGGTGCTCGGTAGACCACTTGGCCTGGGCGTCCAGACCAAGATGATAGTAAATCTCAGCCTCAAGGACCAGGATGTCGTACAACTCAATAGATCCCAGGAAATCCCGTCTGGTTGTTTGCCTGGTCAACTGGATAAGACACTTGCCCTCTTCAGAATTAAGGAATTCAATCCGGCCTTCAGCTCGCCCCTCGGTCGGCCCCTGGCTTCACCATCAGTTTCCCCTTCATCTCGCGCACGTTGAAGCTTCTCCTTAGTTTCATCCTCTCGGATCATATCTAGAGCTCGACTCTTCCCTTCTGACTCCTTAGCCTCTTGTAGATCAGCTCGGTTTGTTTCTAATTCAGCCTCGGCAGCTTTTAGCTCAGCTCGTGCAGCCTTCAACTCTTCCTCGACTGCCCTTAATCTCGTCTGGGAGTCATGCAGCTCGGCACCCCTGTCCTTCACCCGAGCAATCAACCTTTTATCCCGCTCTTGCAGGGCTGCATATTTCTTGGACAAGTCGGCGTTCATCATGGAACCTTGAGCTCGGGCCAAAAGAGATGCCCTTTGCACAACAGCCTAATAAAGAAAAAAAGAGTGATGAAAAGGAAATGAAGGGAATGGAATAATGATTAAAATGGCAAAACCCTTACCCGAGCCTCTTCCTGGCAGCAGGACTCGATTAGCTCATGATCCGACCACTTGTCCACGGTCCGATGGTCAATGGAGGGGGACTGTCCCATAACGAACTGAACTGCCACATCCCCAGGATATTTCAAGACTAAAGAGACATTAAAGAAACTCTGATTGGGGACATTTATGGAAGGCCTTGGCGCGTCCGATCCTTGTCCAGATCGATCACGCTTGCACGGGACCAGCGCCTGCTCGTCCTCTGGGTCGGAAGGATTGGTCAGGTCCATGGTTAGGTGGACCACCTGCTCAGTAGGGATAGTTCCCTCCATCCTGGTGGGCCCCTCTAGTCTCGGTGGGACCTCAACTGCCCCTGGAGTCACAGCCGCCTTGGGGGACGGAGACGTGGAAGCCCTGGTGGTCTCGCCGAGAGGGCTCTTCTGACCGCCGGCGGTGGCCCTTCTCTTCCTCGCGGCCATCCTCGCTTGAATCATCTCGACTAAAAAAAAGTGAGAAAGAGTTAATCAAGGATGAGTAAAAAATAAAAATGGAGGAACACACAAGGAATACTTATGGAAGATATAGAAGGGGAGAGCTGATCAGCTCTTGAATGTACCGATCTCAAGAGGGAGAGGACCGTTCTCTTTCTGAGCATTGAAGAAGCTCAGGATGTCAAGTTTAAGGAGTTGGGATAGGTGGAAAACGCTCTGGTTAAAGGTGGCTATGTTCTTTGATAAATAAGGAGTTCGGTCTCCTTCAGACAAATAGACCTGGTGTGGCAGAGCGGTAATAGGATCAGGGGAGAAGCCCAGTCACCTGAACACTGAACAAAAAAGAGCTTTTTCCTACAGGCCTTGTTGGAGGAATGGATCCCGATCAGAAAGCAAACGTCAGTTCGGGCAGACAAATATAAAAAGCCAAAGGAAGAACTCTTGGCTTGAAACAGAGAATAAAATATTTGGGCCTCCAGGTGGAACCCCACCATAACCCTAAATGCATTGGGAACAAATTGATGTACCGGAATCCGGCACATTCGCAACACCACCAAAATAAAGGGATTTACGGGCAAACTCAGGCCCGCCTGAAACTGGTCGACAAAGAAGGTTAGATGATTGGGGGGAGGTCGAGACACTCTTTCACCGGAGGCAGGGTTAGTGAAAGAGAAGTCATCGGAGATAGGGATTTGGAGCGTATGTCTAGGGAGTTTGATTGCTAACGATAGAAACTATGTTCTCATGATTATTGCCAGGGAGAATTTGATGCCGCTCATCCTGGGCGGCCGCTGGCGGCGGCGCCGAGGAAGACATATTAATAGAAGATGATGAATTTCCAGAAGATGAGAGAGAAAAAGATATGGAAGCCAACATAATTAAAATTTATAAGAGGGTAAGAAGGTACTTAGTTTTAGGAGAAAGAAAACCCTGATCGGAAAAGAAACAGAATGAAGGTGTTCTGAAGAAAATATGCAGGTGCAAGAGTTTTGAAATTGGATAAATGGATCGAAGAGGGAAAGTGATACACTTTGAAGGTAAATTTTTAAGAAAAAGGAGATTTGGCAGGATTTGTGCATTTAAGACGTGTCAGGACACGGTACTCGAAAGGACACGTTGTGGGCTGTGATTGTTGAGTTGGAATATGGAACGTCACAGCTCTTCCCCAAAAGGTGTGATACGCGGGAGAGGATTTTGCGAGATCTGTGCAATTAATGCATGTCAGAGCGAAATATTCGAAAAGACGTGTGAATCCCAACCGCCACGATTAAGATAGGAAAATAGTTCAGCTCATACCCAACCACCCAGAAGGGGGACTGGTTGATGTGTCCTAATCTGACGATGGACCTCTGGAAGTGTCGACAGACCTGGTCGGGATGAGCTGAATTGGCGACCTCAGCAGGAGGTAAAACGAGGCGGAACACAAGCCTATAAGCCTGATAAAGACTGTCATGAACTCTTTCGGAGCCTTGGATAGGGTTTTAAGAGGTCAGGTCAAGAATTAAGAAAGCTCAGGATCTGTCTTCTGGAAGGAAGCTTCCAGGTCAGGTCAGCTTGTGTAACAACCCGAGATTTGCGGGTTTTCTATTTTCGAGATCCCGAAAAAGCCCCAATGGGCAAAAACTAGAAATATCTCAGCCCCGAGGCTGAGAGAGGTATGACATTCTAAGCATTCTTCACATAATCTTGCTTATTCCGATCTAAAATGCTTAACTCACTTAAGTATCAGAGAGGTTTCCACCGAAAAACCCCCGGTGGTCCTTTCTAACGTTTTTTTATTGAAGTATGTCGGGATATTCTCAAGGAAGGAGCAGGTATTCCCGTTGTAATTTTCAGGGCGAAACACTTATAAATAAAATCTAAGAAAAATAAAAATAATATAATTTTTTTAAAAAAAATATAAAATATAAAAGATATTTAAAATAAATATATAAATATATGTAAATAATTAGTTAATAAAATTTAAAAAATAAAAAAAACAAAAGTAAAACATAAATATTTTCAAATGTTGTAAAATAAAATTAAAAATATTAATAAAATCATATAAATAAAAATATAAGAACTTATAATTAAACTATAAATATTTATTTAATAAATATGAAAAAAATTGAAAATTCAATAATCAAATAAAATTAAAGAGAAAATTTATAAAATAAGTTAAATTAACTCAGAAAATTCATAATTAGATTTTTTAAAATTATTAAATAAATCTAAAAGTAAAAAACAGAATTGATAAAAATATAAAATAAAAGAGAAAAACAATAATATCAACTACAAAAATATTATGTGTGTGTGTGTGTGTGTGTGTATATATATATATATATATATATACAAAATATGAAAAATAAAATATAAATATGTCAAATGATATCAAATAAATTTATTTTTATTATAAATAAAATATAAGAACTTATAATTAAATTATAAATATTTATTTAATAAATACAAAAAAATAGAAAACAAAACAAAAGGTTGCTAATATTATAAAATTAAATATAAATTCATAGCTACAAAAAAGTACCATTAAATTATATAAAAGTAATAACTAAATATAAGATTAAGAAAATAAGAGTTACAAGAAATATAATATAATATAAATAAAATTGGAAAATAAAATAAAATGAATAACAAAAATATAAGAAATTATAATCTGATTTCAAAAAATTATTTAATATTTTTTAAATAAAAAAAATATAGTATGAGTACAACCAAAAAACTGATGCAACGAAGACAAAAAAAAATTATAATCAGTAACAAGAACTTGTCTTTTCTTCCATAATTTTATTTGTTGACCAGACCAGGTGATACGAGGACAAACCTTAGCATCATATCTTTCAATTTTCAATATGTGACTGAAGTAAAACTCGAATGACCCAAACTTTGACCCTGAACGTGTCACAAACTTGACAATGACACTTTTTTTCTTTTTCCTAAAAAAAATTAAAATTTTATATTATGAACATAAGTGAAAGGTAAATAATTTTATACAATTATTTGATTAAAATTTGAAATCAAGATTATGTGGGTAGAACAAAAATTTGATTATATAATCGCATAATATAAAGAAATTCAATACATTATTTTAATATTTTTAATTAAGTAATTATTTATGAACATTTGTATATTAATAATTTGTGACTAATTACTCTAGATTTAAGTATTTAATGTTATAAATTCATACATAAATGATTTATTACTCTTGGTTATATAATTGCTTTCGTATAAATTAAATCTATATATAAAATTTTAATTTATTTATCGGGTTCAACAACTAACTCGATGATTTGGTGGTTAAATTAGTGGCTACCTCGAGTCAATTACTGGGATAATTTAAAAAAATAACTATAATAAAACAGAATACAAAGGCCCTCAATTAAAATTTTAATACGATACCTCATTTATTTGGTATTTTTTTTTTATTTTTTAGTATTTTATATATTTTTACAATGTTTATATTTTTTTATTTTCTAAATTTAGGAGATAATTCTTTATAATACGATATTAATTAAGTATATTACTTTATGTTTTAAAATATTTTAAGATTTATTTTATTATATTTTATAACTCCTGATCTTTGTTATTATTTTATTATCAACTTTCAATAGATAAATGATTATTTAAAATTAAATTTTATATATTTATTTGATTTACTTTATCACTATCGCCAATTTATTCTTTCAACATTTTTAAAATAAGTATTTAGAAATTAATGATAGTTTTATTATATTCTTATCCGATTTCAAAATAACATATTTATATTATTTTATTATATTATATTATAATATTTATATTTATATTTTATTTCATTTTAGAAATTATTAAGAATCATTTAGAATTAAAATATATATGTTATATTTATTTAACTAAATTCATATTTTTTTGATTATTTTATTATTTATAACATTTTAAGTGTGTTTTGTTACTTTTAGGATTTAGTAAATAATTTTTCAGAATTTAAATTATTTTTAATTTTATTCTATAGAATTATTCTGAAATAAAATTTATTTTATATTATTTTAACTATTACTATCTTCGTAATATTTTTTAAACTATTTGATAAATACTTGTATATACGATATATTTCTTATATATATTTAGCATATTTCATATTCTTTTATGATTATTATTTTATAATATTTTTTTATTTTTCAGATTATTAAATATTATTTAGAATCCATAATATTTTAATTCATTTTTAAAATTTATGACTTATTTTTATGTTATTTATAATATATATGGTTTTTGTGACTTTATTAATTTTAATTTAATTAATATATATTTATAATCTAAATATAATATTTTAGATTTATTTAGTTGATTTTATATTCTTATCCAAATTTATACTACAAGTATTATATTTAAATAAGTTAAAGGTTTATTTGATAATTTCATAATTATGTTAATATAACTATATCTAAAATAAAACGTACAACAAAGTACGACTAAAGTAAAACTAAATTATTCGGTTGTACTTAAATTGTACTCAAACATATTGATGTGATTGAATTATAACATAATCTAATGATAAACTTTGAGGTACATGTTGACAAACAAGTACCATGGATACTGATAATTAGAAAAGACTAAGTTTATTTTAAGATCTTCACTTTGTCTTTGAATACAAAGACTAAACAAGGAGATGAACTCAATGATTAATAAAAGTGACTAATATGATTGTTTCGCAACTAACTAAATGGGAGAGTTTGAAACTATTGCCATGTTATGATAACAAGTTACACTATAATTTGACGTATAATGTAATCTGCAAAAAGTTGTTTCATAATGTATAAATGTGGAGTTATTTACCTTTATTCTGTTTTAGGGCGCGGATATACGCTCCCCAATAAAAAAATCAAAAAATACCAAAATACCCCCCCAACCAAAAAAAAAACTACACCCCCAAACGCATCATCTTCTCCAAGCCTTCACCACTACTCCAACTCTGCCATTATCATCGTCCATCACACCGTCAAACAAGAAGAAGAAAAAATGGTGATCGGTGGTGAAAGGTAAGTGACAGATTTGGGCGACAAAGGGCAAGAAACAGATGCAAAATTGGGGTGATCGTCTCTTGTTTCTCGAGCATATGTCATGTGTTTGAACTTTTTGATCGAACAATACAACGTTGTTCGAGAAAAATTCGAACAACCCTTTTTTAGTCTTAAAGGGGACGTTCAGATCAATTTCTCGAACATGTGTTTTGTGTACGAATCAATTTTTCGCAGTTATATTTTGTGTTCAAATCTTATTTCTGAACATATATTTTGTGTCCGAAAGTTTGGTACGAACGACTTTTTTTCAAGGTAACTTTTTCATTTTTCTTTTTTCAATGGCATGGCGGCGGCAGCGTATTTATGTACGCATGTTTGTTTATGTTCTTCAACGGCGGCCATGACAGTGACGACGGTGATGAGCGATGGCTGGAGTGGTGGTGGAGAGTCGAAAGAGATGAAATATTTGGAGTGTAGGGTTTAAGAATAATATTGACATGTGATAATATTTTTAGTGGAGTGAACTAATAAATAAACGAGATGCGTATATCCACGCCCTTTATTTTAAATTTGCTTGTATTGATCAGTAATTATGACTCGAATATTTTAGATTATTATATTATATTAATAAATTAATAATATTACACATATATGAAATGAATTTACAATTTCATATCAATTCGCACCTTACATGGAACGGGTTAAGTATTAGTTATTATCTAATAGAGCGAAACGTGAACCTTGAAAGAATGAGAGGTATCCTATCGCCCGGGTGTCGGTGTTCTCTAGTTATATGGATTAAATGGAAAGTGAAACATTTGCCATGGGCCGCACGATATATTTGAATTAAATTGAGAATTAAATATTTGTTATGGGCCTCAGAAATAGACTCCAAGCCCGTATATATTATGCTAAAACTGGCATCAAAGAGGGACATCAGAGTTGGGCCACCAGCAAGTGATATTCCCAATGGTACTCGATAAAGTTAGCTTATGACTTAATATAGAACCAAAGGGAAAATGACACAATTGCCTAATATGGTCAGAAAAACAGAACATTTTTATATTTGCATTTTATTTTTTTGAATATTTTTATGCAGTCACATGTTTTTTTTGGTATATTTATATGTTTTTTAAAGTCTTTCTCGATATTTTTACCATTAAAAATATATTTGTGAAAAACACCCATAATACAATCAAATAAATAAATTTTTCTATGACAGTTTTACCATTAGTTAAGTTTAATAAGATCAATAAGTTAAATCCATGTGAAGAAATATTAATAAGCAGATCAGTCAGTTTTACCATTAGTTTAGTTTGATAAAATTAATAAGTTAAACCCATGCGAATAAATATTAATAAGCAGATCAGTCAATGGAGTATGAAATTTTATAAAACGGGCAGATAATATTAATCAGCAAAACAGTCATTAGAGTAGAGAATTTTAAAATATTTATCAAATATTATTTTTTGAGATTTGAGATAGATCAGTGAAATTCTAGAAAAATTGAACTAGAAAGTCTTCGGGAAGCCCTTCGCATCGCTAGTCCACTAGAGGAGAAATTTACTCTAAAGCTGGTTAATTAGACTCAACCAAATGAGCTCCTATTACGATTTATAATTTAAAAATCAAAATATTCCAAGTACTTAAAATCTTACTTTTATATATATATATATATATATATATATATATATATATTCCATCGCATTTTCGCTCTCATTAATGCGTTTTATGCCATATGAAGACAGCACATAGCCTTTCACTATACTGTATATTTTGCCGAAATCGAACTCAAACACTATAATTCTTAGGTCGCTATCTGATGTTGAAAAAAAAAATAAAAGAAGTTATTTCAATATCAAATCCTCTTCTTTTTTGTCTTTCAATATCAAATTTCATTATCTAATAAGCAATTACACAACAAAGAGGAAGACACAAAGCCAAATATAGAAAAATAACCATCAAGATAATCAACACAAAATATCTTATTATGGCTAATCCTTGCAACAACAAAATATCTTCAAGATTCCAACAAATTTTTAAGGTTGAATTTAGCTTTAGAGTTCAACAAAGGTATTTCCACACAAATGGCTAAGTACACTATATACAAAAGCTAATGCAATCAACATTTCACTATCAAGAAGCAATTCAAACACAAACACTTCGTTCACTTTTACCAAAACCAAGGTAAAATAACACTTTTTAGACAACAAATCTATTAACCAAACATACAAACAACACTATTCACAACAACAAAAAACAAGCTCCATAGTTCAAATTCTCCATCAACAAACAACATCAATTAAAAATTAAAAATGATTATCATCATTCAACCTTCAACAGCAACCTCAGATGGCATCGCACCAGAACTCGACGAACCAAGATGCGATCCATTACTATTACCACAAAAAGACAAAGAACCCTTTTCATTCTCCTCCTCTATCTCGTCCACAACCTCAGTCCTACAACGAGGCCGTTCTTGAATTTCTTCTTCACAGCTCTTTGTAGGCCCCTCCGTTTTTACTCGCATTTGAGGCTTCGACAAAGAGCTTTTTACGGGTTTCTTTAAACCTGCATTTGCCAAAGGGGTCCTTGGTGACTTGCAATTATCGTCTCTCGCTACTCGTGGACTAACAACAAATTGTCCCCCGTTTTCAATTTTGTTCCTCCCGAGCTTAGGAGATATCGGGCGTGTAGTCGGTATCTGTAATAAATAATTCAACATTTGGTCAAAGTCAATTAATTAGTAATAGTAAATTAAAGAGTTCATTTACTCTTTTTTTTTTTTTTTTTTTTTTTTTTAATTTTACCTTCTTTAGTTCAACTTTCGGAGGAGGCTCTTTGTAGAAACTCGGCATAGGCGTAGCTTTAAACGTCAATACCTTCCTAAGTTGCTTTATTTCCGCATCTTGGTTTTCCTAAATAAAAAAATCGAAAGATGATATATAAGAATGAGTGAATAGAATGGGAAAATATGAGTATTTAGTAACTTAGGCAAATATTTTTCGAGCACCTTAGATTTCGCTTGGAGGCTATTCTTTTCAACTTCCTTGGCTTGTACTTTTTGTTCTATCTTTGAAAAGAACTGACGATGAAAGATAGATTACGTCATTTAATGATAACGTTATTTTAATAAATTAGATGAAGTATATAAATAATACACACTACCTCTTTTCGCTTTTCGGCACGTTCTTCCGACCTGAAGGAGAATGTTGATACATTAATCCTCTGCTGCGTCCGAGGAGTGAGATTTCTGGTTTAAAAAAAAATCACTATCAGTTATGTGAATTATGAAGCTAAAAAGGATTATATTTTAATTTAAGATGATCGTGTAGTACGACGACGTAGTGGAACGAGCATCCTCCTCTTTCACAGATAATGAAGTGTTGCTAAGCTCAGAATAATCTTTTGCCACCAATCTGCATTTATAATCAAACACTCAAAAATCAATGCATTTAATCATAATTTTTCAGAAAAATTAATAATAAAACAAATATGATACTCACAAATCGGGTGCAGGTTTAGTCCCAGTTCCATTTTTCACAGCCTAGATCCGACACATATACACAACGTAAACATAAAATGTCAAGGCCAAATTTATTTAATTAACTAAAAAACAAAATAAAAAAACGAGCGGAAGGAATTAAAATTTTCACCATAGACGGATAAGTCGAGCGTCGACTGGTTGACTTTCCAGCACTCGTTGTTGTCTTAGAGTTGACTCCAGGAAACGGGCCCTTGACAACCGAGTTGATCCTCGGGCTAGAACTCCCATTTGTAACTTGGGACACGATTTTCGAACTATTTTTCTGAGATTGTCTGATGTCCGATTTAGACGGGTAAACCTCGATGCTTCTTTTCATTACATCCGAATGACGGCCTCGGCCCGGGAACGAAAGGCTCTGTGTCAAACCCGGTTGTTTTGTGCTACGGCCAAACACGACCGATATTTTCGAAGAGGATTGGTTTTTGGACAATTTATTGGTCTTATTAGGGCCATTGAAGTTGGAAAATTTATCTGGATTTGACGTTTTGATCTTTGATGGAGTTGAAGATGAGACGGGTTCGGGTTCGGGCCCGGGTGGATTCGGGCCCTTCTCATCTTTACACACTTCATTTTCAACTAGAGTTGATTCTTGTCCATTAGGATTCTCAATGATAACCTTTTTTTCATCTTCAAGAGGAACCCCATTTTCAGACTCCATTTTCTTCGGAGTAAATTAATTTCCTAAAAATAAATCAGATAACGAGAAATTAGACAG
>BMAC01000203.1:1213935-1249001 GCA_014905375.1 Phtheirospermum japonicum | reverse complement strand
AATTAGTGTGCAAGTATTTCTATAAGTTAACTCTCTTTTCATTCACACCATTCATCAAACACCATCAGAGCATACAAAAGAGTCGAATAAAAAAAACATATAATTGGCATAGGCTAAAAAGAAAAACACTGAGTATCCCAAAATCAATCGAAAAAGACGATCAAGCAACATATTGAGTACCTCGGACTAAAACAAAACAAGAGAATTTCAGAAAAGAAACTTGAGATCCCGAACAATTAAGTCTCCTGGGATTTTATTGCAAAATCAAACAAGACAGAGATGAGTGATCATAAAACGGTGAAAGATTTAATGCTAAAGCAGCGAAATAAATAGTTCAGGCGTGTTTGGATGAGATAACATCAAAATATTACTTACCTCGTTCTAAGGTTTTTGGCAGATTGATGGTGCCAAGATTATTATGTTGTTGCCAAACACCAAATTATGCGTGGAATTTGAATATGCTGCTTTCATTAAAAGGCTGAGTTGTGGAGAGAGAGAGAGAGAGGTTTTTCTGTCATGGATAAAATTGAGGTATACTTGTCACGGTTGTTTGAAAAGACTAAAATACCCCTCCCTTAACTTCCTAATAACTACCACCCCTGCCTAATCCATTTCACACCAAAAACTGAATTTGGAGAAAAGATTATACGAGTGTAATTATTAATAATTGGTGCTATCTGTAATAAGATTTAGTGAAAAGTGAAAATAGGTCTTAAAAAATCCACCAGAAATTTATGACAAGCAGGAAATTACTGGATGATGTTTTGCTATATCTGTTTTTTTCTGAAGTGAAGCTTTTACACCATTAACACCATTAGTCCAATTCCATTAATTTTAATAGTCCTCCGTGACATGTCATTAGATATACATGAGCAAATAGACGATACTATCAACTCCAGCAACTACGGCAAAAAGTATCAATAAAAATATATAATAATGCTTATGCTAATGCTAATAATATAATAAAACTGATAAATTAAATAGATGATACTAATTGTTTGTTTTTCTTCTAGTGGTCCTATCCTACAACATTGTTTTTGATTCACTCGACCTTTCTAATACAACAGTTGTTTTTACCGTGGATGTTCGAAGCGATTTGTATCGAATTGTAGATGTATATTAAATTGTTATGAAAATAATATATGCAATGTATTAAAATATAATAGTTTAACACCGTCTATTACACGTGATTTATAAAAAGCTAAATATGAAAAATATTTGTGCAAACTATAAAATTTTAAATTTAAAATAAAAAACTGAAAAAGATGTATTCTCAACCCGTGCCTTTTCCAGTTTATTAATTATTATAATTATTGATTAATATTATAATTTAATATTTAAATTAAATTCATTAATAATTATATTTACATACTTATAAAAATTCAAAAAATGTCACATTTTCAACCCGTCTCGAATCTATATTAATTAATTATTATTAAATTATTTTATATTTTTATATTTAGATTAATTTTGTTAGTAATACAATTACATACTTTGAAATTCAAAGGTGTCATACTCTCAAGCCTTCTCGCATTGTGTCCTTATCTAATAAATATTAATTAATTAATATTATATAATTTTATTTTTTTATATTTAGATTGAGCTCATTACTAATATTTAATTACATACTCTAATTATTGCAAATATATCATAATTTACATATATAGAATATTTAAAATTTCAGAATTAAATTATTTCTACTTTTATTATAAATACAATTTATTTGCTTATTTTCATAATAATCTTTTTTAATTAAAACTATTTCATATGTAATTTGTCTTTAAATTAAAATAGTTAATTTAGATTTTTTTTCTTCTACTATTTATATATGACTTATTCATGTTATTATATTAGGAGTATAAAAGAAAATTATTGAATTAGACAAAATAAAAAAAAAAACTATATTAAGTTAGGCTAAATATAATAAAAAGAAAATATTAAATTAGGCAAGATACAATAAAAAAAAATATCAAATTAGGTATAAATTAAGCCCGGATGACACGTAAGCAACCGAAACATCAGAATTTTTTATTATTCAAGTGAAGCATACAAACAAGACACATACATTAGGAGGAATTTGCATAAATATATACTTGTATAACAGCCGTGTATTATACGGGACTTATCAAAAGATAAATATAAAAAATATTTATGATAATTATTTAATTTTAAGTCTAAAATTAAAATTAAAACAACGTATTCTCAACCCGTGCCTTGTACATGTCTAATCTATTTATTAATTATTATAAATAATAAATAATTTTGTATTTAATGTTTAAATTAAATTCATTAATAATTCTAGTTACATACTTACAAATTTTCAAAAGGCGTCACATTCTAAACCCGTGTCTAATATCTATTTAATTAATTATTATTATTAAATCATTCATATATTAATGTTTAGAATAAATTCATTAATAATTATTAGTTACATACTTTGAGATATTCAAAAGATGTCATACTCTCAACCTTTGTCGCATTGTACTGGTGTCTAATCAATGTTTATTAATTATTAGCATATATTTAATATTTTATATTTAGATTGAATACATTACTAATATTTTGTTACATACTTAAATTATTGTAAATATCTCATATTTTACCTATATATAATATTTGAAACTCCAAAGATAAAATTATTTTAAATTATATTATCAATAAAATTTATTTAATTATTTTCATAATAATTTTCTTAATTAAAATTATTTCATATGTAGTTTTTATTTTAATTAAAATAACTAATTTAGATATTATCTACTAATTATATATGACTTATTTCTATTTTTATATTAGGAGAATCAAAGGAATATATTGAATAAGGAAAAATATAATTAAAGAATTAAATTATGTAAAATACAATAAAAAGAAAATTATTAAATTAGGTAAATATTAGGCTCGGATGACACATAAGCAAACGAAGCACCAAAATTCTTTATTTGTCAATCTAAGCATACGAAGCATACACATAGGTTAGGAGGATTTTGCATTAATATATAGGGGTGATGAGTTTATATGTCATGTACAGAGTGTATAATAAAATTATAAAATCATATTAACCATTTATCACTTGTATGTTTATCATATGTGACAAAATATGCATGCAAGACACGTGTAGAGTTGCAAACAATCGATTTTTTGACTCGATTCGATTTTGAAAAATTCCAATTTAGAATTTACATAATAATCTATATTTCGATTCAAGTTATTTACAAATACAAATAATACACATACACACACATATGTGTGTGTTGTAATTATAAATAATAAAATTATAGTATCGTAGAAACTTTCTATTATAGTAATATATACTAATGGGAAACTCTACGATCCTATCACTTTACCATACCCATGTATGGTAATCCAATCACCTTTTTACACATCATCTATATTAATGAATTAAAATCTTTTTAAGTAAATATTGGTTAATAGGGTTTAAGGTATCATACAGTCACTGTACTTTAGAAGTCCCCTACTAATATGTAATTATTTAAAGGAAAAAATATATCAAACCCCCTTAACTCATTCATTTTTTCCTACACTACTATATACAGTATTTTCTTTTACATTTTACCATACAAATTATGAGATTCTCGCGCTTTACCCTATATGGATAATCTTATCCCTAATAATCTTGGTGAAAATTACATTACCCCTTTTTTGCACTTTACCACATAATCTAACTTTTTTACACTTCACCAAAATAGTTCCCTTTTTTTAATTATTATTATTTATGTACATTTTATGTATTCATTACCTACTAAAATTTAAAAATTAACACAAGCATCACAATATTTATTTTACAATTAATAAAATCATTTAATTTATGTATTCATTTTATGATTATAATATTTATTTCTCTATTAGTATTATAATTAGAAAAATAAAACTAAACTATAATTTTGGTAGTGCTGAGCACGTATCGAATACCATATCAAAATAATAAGTTCGGTTCAAAAATTTTCAATATTTCAGTAAAATAAATTTTTGAAAAAAAAATTGAACTAAACTAATTAGTAGTATTTTGAACGCATACCAAAATAATATGTTTGGTTCGGATTTTTCTATTAGTTTGTTTTTCTATTCATTTATCCTATATTTGCAAAAATAATTTTATAAAATAGCAAAACTAAATAGGAAAATCCAAATCAAACTTATCACTTCGATATGTGTCTAAAACACTACTAAAATAGTACGTTCAGTTTGATTTTATATTTTATTTTTTTATTTGACAGGATTATTGAAAAAATAATAGAAAAAATTGAAACAAACTTATTATTTGATATGATATTCGATGTGTGTTCAAAATACTACCAAAATAAATTTTAGTTTATTTTTTCTAATTATAATAAAAAAAACACATACAATAAGTTTAACTATAATGCTTATTTATTTATTTTTTATATTCTAGTAGGTAATGAACACATAAAATATAGCAATATATTTTAAAAAAGTATTATGGTGAATTGTAAAATATATTAGGTTATATGGGAAAGTGAAAAAAATAACATAGTTTGGGGAGTTTATTGTAATTTTCACCATAATTATCAAGGGCAAAATCATCCATATAGGGTAAAGTGCAAAAATCATATAGTTTATATGGTAAAATGTATCAAAAAATATTTTGTATGGTAAAATATAAAAACGTGAATAGGATTTTAGTGTATTTTCCTCTTATTTAAATTATAATAGATATCTTCTATATAATAGTAATATTTAAGATTTGTTATATTATGTTTATTTGTAAATTATATATATTTTATATGTACATTTTATTTTAGGTTAATGAATATATTTGCCTTTTTTTTAAAACCAAGTTGGAATTTGAATATATTCATCTTTTGAATCAAATTCAAAGAAATATTTAGATTCGAATAACAAACAAATACAAATACAAGTATTCATCGACTTAATAAGTCGGATACGAATCAAATATATTTATATTCGATTCCATTCGCTTTGTTTGTAACCTTAGACATGAGTGATGAGTACCAAAAGTGGGTAATTAAAAAAAATACTCATCACCAGGTTTATCATGCATCATGCACTCAAGTGAATCGTACAAATTGTCCAATATAACACATATTTTGAAATAAAATAAATACATATAAAATTTATACATTAGTTATATTGTGTATGGTATTTTCTTTTGTAGTTAGATGTTGTTCCGAGTTAATAGTATAGATCAAGTCTTAAACTTTATACCTTTTGTCAAATTTGTTTTGTACAAATATATAATGTACCATATATTGAATACAATGTATACCCATCGTATGATGTGCATTTAATTTATGAATTGTTTGGTTGAGCGGATTGAGCGAGCAAAGTTTCTCTCATTTGCCTTATAATTTGTTCTTACAATCGAAATAAAAAAAAATCTAAGTTTTGTAGGGAATGAGAATCAAAGTAGTGCTTGATTTGCACCTCTATCAAATTGATTATTCATTTTTGGCAAATGAACAATACCTCTACAAATGAACTAATACTCATTCACATTACCTCATAGTTTACAAAAAATCTCCTTAATCTTCAACCAATAAAACATATTTTCAAACTCAAAGAATATTCCATTATATTCTCAACATACAAATACAACTAACAAAAACATTATAAAAAATCTTCCAAAACAAGCATCATTAAAAAGCATTGAAAATTTACAAGAGTGAGCCATTTTTCAATTTTAAATAATGGATATGAAACAATCATATACTAAATACTTAGAACTATCTGCAGATCTTGAGCACGAATATTGTCATCCCGATTTCTTATAAAAATAATCTAATAAAATTCATTAAAATACTTAAATTACTTATATACCTTACACACATCCACAAACAATCATTGTCTTCACCACCCTCCATCTTCTCCCTATCCACATTGAAGAAGATAAAATGGAAAAAAAAATCTATCTTTATCAGAAGTAGCAGCAATGTACCAGAAATTTAATTAAAATCCATCTATATAACTAAATATAATATGTAAAAATAATAAAAAATAAAAAAAAGAGACATTAAAAAAGAAATGTGCAAAAAATACTCAAAACGACATTACATTTACCAAAACGTACTCGAGACAAACCAAATGAGAGTTTTCTGATATTAAAATATTTGCGAGAAAATCATTTATTGATAGCGATCTTGGGTTCGGACGAAGCCATTGGGTATTCAAATCACTAAAGAAATATATAGGAATGTTAAACAACAAACAAAAAAAACATCGGATAATAATAAAAGAGTAAAAAATTATGATGAAAAAACATAAAGATATTAAAAGAACAAAACAAAAACACCAAATCAAATAAGAATATTGGAACCCATTCCATATAAGGAACATTGGTTATCCGTAAAACTAAGGAGAAAGATACACGAAAGAATTTGTAACCCCCCCACCCCCACCCCAGTCCACCCCCAAAAGAAAAAGATCAAATATTTGTTCTAACTAGTGTCAATCACCTTGAAATTGACGAAATCGGAGCCATAAAAAGCCAAGATCGAGCGAGAACGATTGTGAATTCATGGATGTCTATAAAGTAGTTAGATCTACACAAGTTATGAATCAAGCGCAAGAATTATGTTGTGCTCTTTTGTTTTTTTACCAATACAAAATACTAAAAATCAAGTAAAACTTACAGATAAGTCTGTCTTGATTTTCAAGATTAAAAAAAAAAAGATCAGTTTGATACAGAAACTGTGAAGTAAATACAAAAAATAGAACTACCAGTTCAAAATACATACAAAAAAACATACTCCCTCCTTCCAGTTCTATCTATCGCATTTTAGAAAATAATTTATCCGATTCTATATGTCATACTTATATTTTGAAGGGAGAATTAAACAAAACGTTACTTATTATAAATCTTACCAAGAAGACTTAAATGCTACTTTATAAATTTTACCACTCTCTTTATTATATCATACTTTTAGCTCTTCTAAAAAAAAATGATATTATGGTCATTTGGTATCTATAATTGTAATACTAATCACCGTTCTTAATATGAATGAAATGGTCTACCATGACAGATAGAATAAAACAAAAGGAATAGTAGCGATAATGAAAAAGGAGTAACATGTATAGATTATGAGTTACCACACAAGATATTCAGAACGGAGTATCATGTATAGATTATGAGTTACCATAAATAGTAAAAACCATGGGTGGTAAGATCTTGGCAAAGTTATTTATAAAAGTTACCATGTATATATGTATATAAAATGTAAAATTTGAAGGTCTATGGTTTTAAAAATACGTCTCAGATTTACGATGTTGTTATCAATGTTTAACAACACTGGTTAACAACATCAACCAGAGTAAAATAATAATATGCAGCGGAAAATAAATTTAAGAACACAGTTTAAACAAATTCAGTTCACAACAAATAAAATAAAACTCGATTAAATAAAACATAAATCATCTCATCCTTTTCAAATAATGACTCTGGTTCGTGAAATCAGAGTTGAACAATAGAAAAAAAATCTCAAAAAAATTGATTTTTCATGTAAAGTTGCGCAAAACACACAAAGATGAGAGGATTACCCCTATTGTTTGATTGCTGACGCCAATTCATAAATTCACTCATTTTTTTTCCAAAAAATTTTACTGCCTTTTTTTTTTTTTTCTTCTTCTTCTTCCTAACGCGTTTTCTCTCTTCCCCTTTTTTTTTCTATGAATCTTTTCATTTTCCTTTGTTTTAGTGTAGTTTTATTATTATTATTAGATAAATAATATTATGAGTTCACCCCATAATATTTTGATTTGTTTATGGTCGGGGATATTGACACCGGAAATATTATGAGTTCACCCGATAATATTTTAGACAAAAATAGTCATGATTGAGAATACTAAAATAACCTTATCACAATATAAAATAAATATTAAAGAAAAACTTAAACAAATAAATAAAATAAAAATCGATTAAATAAAACATAAATCATCTCATCTTTTTCAAACAAATGACTCTGGTTCGTGAAACCAGAGTTGAACAATAGAAAAAAAAAATCTCAAAAAAATCGAATTTTCATGTAAAGTTGCGCAAAACACACAAAGATGAGATGATTACCCATATTGTTTGATTGCTGACGCCGATTCATAAATTCACTATTTTTTCTTTTTCCAAAAAATTTTACTGCCTTTTTTTTTTTTCTTCTTCTTCTTCTCCTTTTTTTTTCTCTTACTTGTGAACTTGAGTGTACAAACCTGAAAACTATATTACTTCCTTGTTTCTCGATCAATACATAAATATTAAGTAATATATGAAAACTAAAGTATCAACACATGATATTAAATACTTGTCGCCGGAATGGCAAGATCTTTTCCGTTGGTCACGCAACTTCTAAGAACTTGTTAATCTCGAACAATGGCTCCAAGTAGTCTTCGTGTTCTTCTTCTTCCTTATGCGTCTCGTCCTTTGCGTCGTGCTTCTTCAAATAATCCCGTGCGTAAAAAACTCAATAATTAGCTTTAGGATTCTATTGTCTTAAATAGATAATTCTAGAATCCTAAACTAGGTAAACAAATAAAAACAAATTCTAAACACAATCTTGGAGACTAATAAAGTCTTAAACATAAATTAGGAAACACAATATATTCCTAAATCTAGTTTCCTAACTTATTTTGTGCCCAAGAAAGGCAAATAACAAACTAGGAACTATTGCCAAGAATAAATTCCTCAACAATCTTCCCCTTTTACCTTTCTGGACAAAACACTACGACGCAAATACAAATGAAAATAAATATACTAACTCCCCCTAAACAAAAAACCCAATGTTGTTAAAATTCAAACCAACATTATATACCAACATTGTTCAGAATAACACTTATTCAAAACAAATCAAAAAGGAACTTATTGACTTCGAACCCTCTTCGAAGGTCGAGGGGATGTCGAAGTTCCTTCACCCCTTTCCTTCCTCTTCCTCTTCTGCATTCGCATCATTCTCCTCAAAGCCTTATGGCGAGCGCGAATTCACGTCCTTCGCTTTTCCTGAGCAAGACTATCCAAGGCTTCGGCAGCAACAGCATCTCCACCATCACCTTCAGCAGCAGCATCAGCAACATCTTCCGCAACATCTTCAGCAGTGTCAATGTCTTCAACGTCTTTAACATCTTCTCCCCCTTTTTGACCAGAAAGCGAAAGGGCCTTCAAGAGAGAGCTACGAAGAGCCTTCAGCTGAGTCATCTGCAAGTCAATGGAAGCGACATGGGCACGAAGGACCTGTGGAGAAATGTGAACCATGTTGAGATCGCCCCTCCCAACATCACTAGCAACATCAGCCTGAAACTAAAGGGAATTCCCCTCCCAAGCCTAAACAAGAACTGGGCCTGAGGCCGCGTAACACACGTCGTGAGTTGTAAATAGCAAGCTTATGCAGAATAGAATAAAGAGAAGACAAGCGAGTACTAGGGAGCTGTTCAAACCACGCAGCAACCATCCCCCCAGATAAAAAAGAAATGACCTCATTCATATCATCCACTGTCGAGTCACCCCGGTATGGCTCAGTGCCAAACATTTCATCAATCAAAGCCGGGGTGAAAGAAAATACTTTGCCACGCATAAATTTTTTTCCATAATTCACAGACTCCAAATCAACAATAGACGGCAAGAGATTGGCATAAAACTCGAACACAACATCCCGGACAAAAGGCATAGCAGTTGAAACTGTGGAGTACATACCTTTGTGTTGAAGATAGGCGATGAGGCTGTGCTTCTCAAAAAGATCAACCGGGACACGACGCTCGGTGATCATGTGGCGAGTCTGGTAAGTGGCAAACAACTCGGCAGCCTAAGCAGTAATAAACTTCTCCGAAAAAGGATCCATATCCTCAAGTTCAAGGACCGGAGTAGGAGTGTCTGTCGAGGACTGGGAGTGTGCACAGGCATCGGAAGTGGATGGCGTGGGAGCATGAGAAGCAAGGGGAACAGAGACAGTACGGGAGGACGACACAGTCGGAGAAGGATGTGATGTTGGTAAGGGGGTATCAACATGAATACCAACATCATCCTTCAGAACATCTTTCTTTTTCTTCTTGTCCTTCTTGCATGCTTCAAGAATATCACGCAGAGGTATATCAAGGGAGGAATCAGGGGAATGTTCAAACAAACCTGTATCAAACTCAGGTTGATCATCATGAACTGGAGACGAAGGAGGAACATCGGCAGGCGGTTTGGCAGAGCTGGTGACTTCCCCTGTGATAAAATCCAATACATTGTAGGGAGGGGATGAGTACTCTATGGCTGTGGAGCCAGGAGAAACCTTGATTTTGGCCGGGCTAGGTCTCCTGTCAGCCTTCCTCACCAGCTGTTTCCGGCGAGTAAACTTCTTCTCCGGCAAACTCAGGGCAGAAGAAAGCGGTGGCTCGAATCCTTCAACCGGAGCAGCAGGAACAAAATCTTCATCATTAGGGTCGGACATCACAGTGACATCCTCCTGGAGGTTCATATGTTCAATAGGCACATGGCGGTGCGGTCCAGCCTTACGTTTCGGAACGGCAGGCAGAACAACGCCGGGAGGAATATTGCGCAGACGCCTGGACCTTTTCAAAGTAGGATTCCCTACTCGCCTAAAAGTCTCATCAACAAACGCCATGTTGGGGGGATTATCAACATCAGTTTCGTTCCCAGGTTGTCCTGAGAACACTTGCGAAACAGGAACGACGTCAATCGGCGGCGAAATTGGAACAGCAGCGCTGGAATCTTTTGCCAGCGAGGGTGGTGGAGATGTTGATAGCGGTGGTGGGATGGAAGATGTACCACCACCGATTTCTTCGTGAATATCCAGCCCACCAACTCGCACATAGGTTGCAGGGACCTGTTCGCCGGTGCAGCGGGGTTCTGTTGGTAATTCTGGGACAGACGAAGGCGACAGCGGGTTTGACATCCTGCAGATTCTCAAAAGCACACGAGGAAAAATAAGAAAATCGAGAGAATTGGAGAAGGATAAGGAAGTTTGAGAGTTCAATTCGCAGAGGGTTTGAGTTGTGATCAAATGGTAAAAAGAATTCAGGTTTTTATCCACAAAAAGTGTCTGTTGCATAAGGAGAGAGAAAGGAAAAATCCCTAATTTTCACTACTTGCGGATTTTAGGTTTTAAAGCACGATTTTTATTTCCATTTAAAAGCGCCACTCCCCCTTAGATTAGGCTACGTGATCGCATAACAAACCCATTATCTCCCCCTTTTTAAAAAAAATAAAAAAAATTGCACAACCCATTTTACAAAATCGGCCGAAAATACAAAGTTGAAATTTATGAACTATCAGCCCAATAGTACCAATCTTGTGCAATGTTAATTTTCACTCACCAAATTCACCTCGTTATTACCTGTCCAGCCGTCCGATTTTAACTCCACTAAAACACTTAGTTAGCTCCAATCAAAACAAAATTAAGAGTTTTCAAGATAGACAAAGAACACAAGCAACAAAACGCACAGCAAGATGGCATCTTCACAAAGTATGAATGTCCTATGGGATGCCTAAAAAACATGACCTAAAAGAATATACAAAAACATATTAATATTTCAGTGACTTGATCCAATGTTGCTTTTTATTATTGACAACATTATAAACCAACATTGCCTTAGGTGAAGTCAATGGAAACTTACTCCTTAACCCAAGTTAATGACTACGTCAAGATCTCTCAAGAAGGTGATATTTAAAGATTGGATCATTGTGTATCTAGATTTTCTTCATCCTTGAAGGGATTTGAATCTTTTAATCTTCAACAATTGCTGTTAAAAACCTCTTGTTTTTTTGGACCTGGGAGAAAACCAATTTCTGCGGGCAAATCCCACAATCACCTAATTGAAGAGGTTGGTTCTTTTTGCCATCACTTTTATTGCAACACAGGACCTTATTGCACTTTCAATCAAACTCAATGCATTAGGATTATGTATGAAAAGAGAGATAAAAATGCATGCAAAAGTATACAGATGTTGTGACTGATGTTGATAATAGGTGTCACAACATCACAAACCAACATTGGTTCAGACAATGCACATACCGAGATTTCTTCTCAAACGTGATAAGGTCTCGAAATCTAATGCCTTAGTGAAGATGTCAGCAAGATGATTATTTGTTCCAAATAGCTCAAGTCTAACAATCTTCCTCTCAACTAGGTCTCGAATAAAGTGGTACCTTATGTCAATGTGTTTGATTCGAGAATGTTGGACTGGATTTTTGGAGATGTCAATGGCACTGGAATTATCACACAGCATGGTCAAGATACTACTGTGTAGACCGTAGTCCTCTATCATCTGGTTCATCCACAGTAATTGTTTGCACGCACTTCCAGCTACAATGTACTTGGCTTTAGCTGTGGAAAGAGAAATACAATTTTGCTTCTTGCTGTACCAAGAGATTAAATTGTTACCCAGAAAAAAACACCCCCCAATAGTACTCTTTCTATCTACCACATCTCCATCCCAATCCGAATCAGTGTACCCTACAAGTTCAGTACCCGTATCTTTTGTGTACCACACACCTAGTTCAGTTGTACCAGCAATATACCTAATTATTCTTTTAACTGCTTTTAATTGTGACTCTTTTGGATTAGACTGATATCTAGCACATAAGCACACATTATACATAATATCTGGTCTACTTGCTGTTAAATATAACAAACTCCCTATCATACTTCTATACATGGTGTTATCAACACCCTTACAAACATCGTCTCTCAACAGTTTCACAGTTTTTCCCAGCGGCGTTTTCTTGTGAGTTTCACTTTCAAAACTAAACTTTTTAACTAAGTTCTTAGCATATTTAGCCTGGGAAAGGAAAATACTGTCATCAAACTGTTTGATTTTTAAATCAAGAAAAAATGAGAGGTTACCTTCCATGCTCATCTTGAATGTATCGGACATCCGAGTAACAAGCTCCTTGACCATCTGCTCCAAAAATAATACCATCCACATAAATTTGGACGATGAAGATGTGCTTATTGGACTTAAGAAGGAATAAAGTTTTATCAACTTCCCCTCATCTAAAGTTCAAATAAAGCAAATGTTGAGTTAGCCTTTCATACCAAGCTCTTGGAGCTTGTTTTAAACCATAAAGAGCCTTTTTCAGTTTTAAAACAAAATTTGGTTTTTGAGGATCCACAAATCCTTTAGGCTAATCAACATACACTTCTTCACTCAAGACTCCATTTAAAAAAGAACTCTTAATGTCCATTTGATGCAATAAAATTTTCATATAACAAGCAACAGAAAGCAAAAGCCTTACCGACTCAATGCGGGCAACTGGGGCAAAAGTTTCATCAAAATCGATTCCTTCAATTTGCGTATACCCTTGTGCAACAAGTCGAGCTTTTTTCCTCACAATGTTTCCAGCTTCATCAGTCTTGTTATTGAATATCCACTTTGTTCCCGTCACGTGGGAATTTTCTGATCGTGGCACTAAACCCCAAACGTCATTTTTGGCGAACTGATCCAGCTCTTCTTGCATTGCCCGAATTAAGAACTCATCCTTGAGTGCATCCTCCACTCGCTTGGGCTCTATTTTAGAAAGATACAAAAACTCACGAATCTTAGAACAATTAGTAGACAGACATACGTACTTGACCATCTCCTTGAAATTAATATGTCTCCGTCGTGTACTCATTTCGTCTAAATTACCGATAATTTGGCCCACAGGGTGGTTTTTCTGGATTCTGGATGGAATATCCCTTTGATGAAGATCAATGGGATCAGCTGGATCTTCTTCTTCTGAATCAGAATCAGATTCTGCGATTTGGCTCGATGTTGGTTCTGATGTTGGTATCCCAGTAACAACATTGGTATCAACATTACTCAATTCTCTGGGTTCAGCACCTGCATCTTTGTTCTCAATACCTGCACTATCAACTGAAGGATAAGTGACATTTTCTTGAGGATTTTGATCATAAACCAGATCATTATCCTCGGTAGGTTTGACTACACTCGTTAGATCGTCGAACTTGACATTAACTGACTCAAACATGCTTCTAGTTCTCAGGTTAAAAAACCTATATGCATGACTGTCTTGGGAATAACCCATGAAAATACACTTTTCACTCTTTGAGTCCAGTTTAGCTAGATGATTTCTATCGTTGAGCACATAGCAAATACATCCAAACACATGAAAATAGCTCAATTTTGATTTTTTACCCATCAATAACTCGTAGGGAGTAGCACATGAACCTGGTCTAAAGTAAGCCATATTTGTAATATGACATGCAGTGTTCATTGCTTCAGCCCAAAAATGTTTTGAAATTTCATTAGAAATAATCATAGTTCTAGTCATTTCAACAAGAGTCCTATTCTTACGTTCGACTATGCAATTTTGTTGTGGAGTAATAGGTGAAGAAAATTCATGACTAATACCCTCAGAAGTGCAATATTTAGAAAAAGAAGCATTTTCAAACTCTTTTCCATGATCAGTTCTAATCCTACCAATGTTCATATTAAACCTTACACACAGCTTCTTTGCAAGTTTTTGAAAGCCTCAAAAGTTTCAGATTTTTCTTTTAAAAATTCTACCCAAGTGAATCTAGAAAAATCATCAACAATCACTAACACATACCTCTTACCACCAAGGCTCTCAACCTCAAGTGGTCCCATGAGATCCATATGTAGAAGTTCAAAGCAAGATGATGTAGTGAGACTTTGCTGGACTGGATGAGGCACCCTTAGTTGCTTTCCTTTCTGGCATGCCTCGCACACAGGAATGATCTTGGTGTTGAGCTTAGGCATTCCACTCACAGCTTCTTCTTTGGCCAACCTGTCCATCATCTTGTAATTCACGTATCCAAGCTTTTGATGCCACAACTCAGCATCACTTAATTGGGACAGTTTGCAAAAGGCATCACTTTGAATTTGGTAGCAATTATATGAAGTCCTTTGACCAGTGAGAATACATGGTCCATTCTCCTCGTAGACTTCACACTTCTCACGGTTGAATTTGACACTGAAACCACCGTCGCACAGTTGACTTATGCTGATCAAATTTGCAGTAAGTCCTTCTATCAACAACACATTTTCAAGAGTCACAATGCCTGGAACATGGAGAGTTTCTTGGCCAACAATTTGGCCATTCGCGCCTCCACCGTACTTTACTTTTCCACCTTGAAACCTGACAATGTTGGAAAGCAGCTCCTCGGACCCAGTCATATGCTTGGAGCATCCACTATCGAAATACCAGGCTCCAGGGACGTGAGACTTCAGGAAGGTATGGATCATATTAAACTTGACGTTATTCTTCTTGACCCACACTTATTTGAACCTGGTGTTGGTATTGATGTTGGTATGACAGAAACCAACATTGGATTTAGCAGCCGCATTAGATCTCTGAAATTGCCTTCTCTCGCCTATGATCTTCCAGCAAAAAGGCCGAATGTGCCCGGGCTCGCCACAATGATGGCACACGAACTGTCTCCTCCTCTTCTTATATCGCTTGGGCGATTTCTGCTCCTGACTTGGCACTTGAGTTGGCTGATTTGGTTTAAATCCTATTCCTTGCTTCGAGGTTTCAGGAAAGCTAATCTCCAAGATTTCATCAAGCTTAGCTTTGCCTTTGTTCAGATTTGCTATGGTTCCTTGGACCTTTGTCAGCTCGGTTCTCATCTTCTCTAGCTCAGCATCCTTCTTGGTGAGCGATGTTTCCAGTCGAACAATTATGTCAGTCTGATCATCTTTTTCTTTGGTCAGTTTTTCTACTTCTTTCACGAGATCCTTGACCTTGAGTACCTATTTTCCCCAGCTGAAAAACAGTTGCTGGTGCTCAACACTCAGTAGTTCATACTCCTTATGATAATCAGGGAATTCTATATTCAAGCAAACGATGTTGGTTTCAAGGATATCAACATGGACATCGTCGTCCCAAATAACATGGGTAAATAAGGATGGAACAGGTTCAGTTGACTCGTAATCATTGACATCCTCAGTGAAATTAGTAGCAACCATGCTTTTCTTCCTAAGAGTGTTAGGACACTCATTTTTGTAGTGTCCCCAACCTTTACATTCATGACATTGCACCTCACTGAGTGGTCTCGTGGGATTGGATGCGTTTGGAATTGAAGACGTGGACTGGGATCTAGGAAGAGCACGTCCAGTGAACTTTGGCGTGGACACCTGTGGCCTGGTCTTCGTATTTGAGCCTCCAAGGCTATTCTTTTTCTTCAAGAAATTGTTGAAACGTTGGGTAACAAACGACAATTCGTCTTCACCAAGCGTAGTAGATTCCATCTTCCTCAAAATTCCATTGAAATCAAACTCCTCATCATCGTCATCGTTGACTGGATTCACATCGGATGAAAAAGTAACATTCTTCTCCTTTGAGTTGGAACCAAGGTGTTCCATCTCATACTGCTTAAAGTTTCCAACTAAGGTGTTGAATTCAATGTTATCAACATCTTTAGACTCTTCTATGGCAACCGCCTTCATATTATATTTTTTCGAAATAGACCTCAGCAGTTTTCCTACAAGACGAGAGTTAGTTATTGCCTCACCAAGTTCTCTGCACTCGTTTGTGATGTCTGATAATCTCATGGAGTAGTCCATGATCGACTCCTTCTCATCCATTCTCATCGCTTCAAACGTGGACAACAACATTCTCAGCCTTGATTTCTTCACGCTCGCAGTTCCTTCTTACACCCTTTGGAGTGCGTCCCATGCGTCCTTTGCTGAATCGCAATTCTTGATGACTCTGTAGTAGCTTGCATCTACATAACCACACAAGGCGTTGATGCATTTAGAATTCCAGTTCGCAGCAGCCACTTCGTCAGCAGTCCAGTCTTCCTCTTTCTTGGGGATGGTGTCGCCTTCACCATCAGTGACACGTGGCTTTTTTCATCCAACGAGGATGGTTCTCCATGCTCGTTCATCAATGCTTTTTAAGTGCCAACGCATCCTATGCTTTCAGAGAGAATAATTTTCTCCGTTGAGAATTGGTGGCCTTGGGTTGCCTTGAGCGTCCATAGCACCTAAACAATAAGGATCCGTACTTAAAAGGTTAAGTAACCCGCTCTAAATGCCAATTGTAAAATTTGAAGGTCTATGATTTTAAAAATACGTCTCAAATTTACGATGTTGTTATCAATGTTTAACAACACTGGTTAACCACATCAACCAGAGTAAAATAATAATATGCAGCGGAAAATAAATTTAAGAACACGGTTTAAACAAATTCAGTTCACAAGTAAATGTACTTGTGAACTTGGGTGTACAAACCCGAAAACTATATTACTTCCTTGTTTCTCGATCAATACATAAATATTAAGTAATATATGAAAACTAAAGTATCAACACATGATACTAAATACTTGTCGTCGGAATGGCAAGATCTTCTCCGTTGGTCACGCAACTTCTAAGAACTTGTTAATCTCGAACAATGGCTCCAAGTAGTCTTCGTGTTCTTCTTCTTGCTTATGCGTCTCGTCCTTTGCGTCGTGCTTCTTCAAATAGTCCCGTGCGTAAAAAACTCAATAATTAGCTTTAGGATTCTATTGTCTTAAATAGATAATCCTAGAATCCTAAACTAGGTAAACAAATAAAAACAAATCCTAAACACAATCTAGGAAACTAATAAAGTCTTAAACATAAACTAGGAAACACAATATATTCCTAAATCTAGTTTCCTAACTTATTTTGTGCCCAAGAAATGCAAATAACAAACTAGGAATTATTGCCAAGAATTAGTTCCTCAACATAAAAATTGGATCAAATGCGTCCAATTTTTAAGTGAGTTTGTAGGGTTAAATTTCAATCATCCAATAAGTTTCGATCTGATGGATGTAAATTGGCAAAAGGATGGTTGACTAATAAACATATACTATGCATTATTATGTACTGTCCTACTAAGTGTGCATTAACGGATATCTGAGTGTGTGCATTAACAAACTATTAAATGTGCAATAAAATTGTTGAAAATTGACTTGGAGAAGCATGACATATAATACAAACATCGGTGTCATTCTAATTATGTATCAATATACTTCTAAATTTGAATCAACAAGCGTCTAAATGTGTAGTGATTTTTTAATTTTGTTTATTTATTTTTCTCAAAATAATTTCAACTCAAACTTTTAAATGCACAAATTTGTTGGGAAAATGATATGAGTGTTGTTCTCTATGTCGTAAGAAATAATATGGTGTAATTTATTTTGACAATATTTAAATTTTTTGGGAATTATATAGAGAATTCAATAGAGGATTTATGGATTGAGGAGATTGAAAAATATAAATGATGTAATTTATACCGGTTAATAATATAAACGATCATTTAAATGTTAATTGACGCATATTTAGAAATCTATTGATTCACATTTAAAAAGACAACGATGTATTTGTTTTATATCAATTTAATCGAATGTATTGATTGGTTATGATTTGACCTTATAGAATCACCGTACAAAATGAAACAATTAGATCCATTATCCGTGTGTGTCTGTGCACACATATATACACACTCAGTGTTCTAAAATGCGGCAAAAGGGTGTCTAGGCATGGGAAAAACGTCTCGCCTAGTGCCTAGGCGTGTGAAAAGGCAATCAACTTGTTTTGTTGACCGTCTAGGCGCGCCTAGGCCTGAAAAGGCACATGCCTTTTAGATGAGTAACACGAGTTTTTTTTTTTCTAATTTAGTCAAATATTAATATTTTACGAAAACTATTGTAAGAGCGTCTTATGCAGACGATTATACTTTTACAATAAAATATCATGTTTTTATTGTGATATTCATACTTTTCGAAGAAAAAAAATGTGAATAGTTTTTTTGAAAAGTATGACTTTATACATTAAAAATATAACTTTTGATTTGAAAAGTATGATAATCTTACATGAGACCGTGAATAATATATTGATATATATGAGTAGTATTTTGCTAACTATATCGGAAAATATGTAGATAAATTTGTTAAATATATTTTTTTACTTATTATAATAATATAATAAATAAAATAATCAAAATATTTGAAAATACCTTTTCACGCTTGGTTTCGCCCAGGCACGCCTAGGCTTTGAGTACGCTTATAATAAATAAAATAATAAAAGTATTTGAAAATACCTTTTCACGCCTAGGTTTCGCCCAGGCACGCCTAGGCTTTGAATACGCCTTTTCACAGCTTAGCATCACACTTACAAAATCCTATAATTCATGAAGACTTAATCAATTGTTGGGTTAGAAACGCAACCAAGAAATTTTTTATGTCAAAGCTTAAATCCTCCCACACTCATTAATAAGCAACATTTCCTCATAATTTATTTCACTTTCGTGCAAAATTTCAAAGTTTCAGCATGAACCAGATCCTTAAGGTCTCTTAACTTAAAAGTAGCATTTTATTATGTACTCAAAGTTGATATTCGGACTAAACAAAATTGATTTTATGCTATTGATATTAATTGAACAATATTGGCGTTGGTACGATTATTTATTTTATTCCATTTTTAGATGGGTTGTTGCCTCTCTTGTGTGAGATAATAATCATATGATCCATGTACGTCCAATGTTTTTACGTTTTGCTTAAGCGTATATCTTTTAAAAGTCACTAGAAGACCATTGGGCATTAGACCAGAGTCTAGTGTCCAGTTAACTAGATGAAATCTAATTGGACTTAAGTGGTATCAAAATTTTATATTGTATTTCATAAATGATAATTATTATATTTGGTTTTATTATATATTGCACTCCAAATCTAACATATTCCTTAGAATCAAATCAAAAATCACAATATTCATATAAATAAGTAAATGAAAAACAATGATAAATAAATTAATTAATATTAATTGGTGAATAAATAAGGTAAATTCTAAATAGACAATGTCTACATTTTTTTCTTGACACATAAGACTTTTGAGCTTATATGGCAAAAATTTACTCCAATTGACATCCCATTGGAGATGCTCTAAAGTTACCCTTATTTTTTGTTTGTATTAAGTTTTGTTCGAATTTTAAATCTTATTATTCAAAATCTTGAGTATTTAATATGTGAATAGTAAGAATCCTTATTGTTGTAGGATTTAGAATCTTTTACTTTTTATTGTAAATGTCAAATCATGACTGAAAAGTGGATGATAATATCTTTTTATATTGTATTTGATGTCAAATTATATTTGAAAAGTGAACGATATTTTATTGTTATAATGTATTTAGTATTATATAATTAGTTAAATGTAATGATGATGGGTAAAAGAAATGAGGATGGAGTTAAATCTAATAAGGTGTTGGTTGAGTATTGAGATTAATCGATTACCAAAAAACTCCCCTTATTTTACTAATTAAATATTCACTATAATCTTCCGTTTACACGTAGATGTCTCCTTAATTTTTTTTTTATCTGTGTCTGTCCATTTTTTCCTTTTTTTTAATCGTGTCACTTTATCATCTTTCTTCTTCCTACTCTCCATTATTTCTCTGTTTAAAACCGATACCACTATGTTTTCGTGTGCCTACGCAAATTGATGAGATTAATAACCAGCGTATGTTTTCATATAAATAGAAAAAAAAATCCATCTTTCGTTAACAACCAATGTTTTTTTATTGATAACTTTGTTTTAATTATATTGTTTGATCTACATAATAGACGTTGCTAATCAATTTAACAACTTGTTCCCAGATATTCTTACAAAAATTTAAGATCTTATTATATACTATCATAGAGTTCTATTTTATTTGTTATTTTCTACTGTGTTTTATGAATTATAATTTTTGTTAGATACTTTTTAGACCTTTACTTTATTTTTTGAGATTATTGAGAAAAAAACAATTATTTTTATATTAAAAATAACTCACAAAAAATATGTAATTATTTTTTAATATTAAAATAATATGTTCAAATAGATCATGGATGTTGGAATCAAAACGCAACATAATACGTTTTTTAAAGCACTCGTTTTTACTCATACTAATCTCTCCTTTTTCTTTTTGCCTTATATCTTTATCCTTTTTAAAATCTTTCCAAAATACTTACAGTTTATCATTATCATTATTCTCTTCATGCTTAACTGTCCCCCCAAAAAATTCAACATATGAACTTTGGTATTGGTTATAATTCTTGATCCACGATTGATTTATATTTATGATTGAATTGAGATGTCAAGTGGAGTTATATAAGCTACCGAAAATGAATCGTGGGTGATTGTTGAACCTTCATAGAGCAAAGGGTACTCTTCATTATTATGTGTAATTTGTTTTTTATTCTATAAATTATAAATGATATAAACTTTAAAAAAAAATTGAAATTATTTTTTTTTTCATTTTTCCTCTGTGCATGTGGTATTTTGCTTTGAAAAGATTTTCTAAATTCTTGAAAATGCATGTTTGTTCTGTGTAAGTTAGAGTTTATTTCATAGACCTTAAATAACTGTCCAGATGAAATTGACCTTTATTTTTAGAATTCATAATGGTCCGTAGTTCAGTTTTTAAAATTCTTCATTCTGCATTTGTCCCCACTATATTCCCCATCAGATTATAGTGCTTATTCAAATTCTTGTCACATATTGATTTCTTATTTCACAGGTTAGCTACCTAATTCTGAAAGTGAAGCATTTATTTATTTGATTTGTTGATATTATTTACAAGATGAAAATGCATGATACATTTTGGGATATTTGGAATAATTTCAATGGGGCTCAAATTGTATTATGATATGATATTACACATTGGGAGATACTCTATGTTTTTAATTTTGTTCTTTTTCAACTTATTTGAAATACGTGAAAATTTCTTTATTCTTTGAAAAATATTATTTTATTTTGAATAAAATCTGTTGTATATTTTTATCAAATCTAACATACTATCACCGTTATATTTTTATTAAATTCTTTCAAATAATATAGTTTTGAAAAAAGGTCTATATTATCCTCCATTTATTTTTTTTTCACAATAAAATATTTATCTTTTTGCAACATTAGTTGGTGTAGTATTAAAAAGATATTTTATTAAATAAACATTATACAACATTTAAAATGATCAACTTTATGTTTTAAATATTAATATTAAAGGTAAAAAATGATTGAAAACACTCTATTGTGACAAGAATAGTAGATATGTAAATAGAGTTAATAATATTTTTTATAAAGAGATTTTGAGGCGTGTAAATTAAATGATATATTTTTGATTATTATTATTTATTTATTCTTAAAACTTATGTATTTTCAATACATTTAATATTATAATGTGTGTGTATACATACATATTCTATATATACCCGCTCCAGTATCTTATTTGATTCATGCATCTACTAACAGTTGGCGTTGTAATGATAGCAAGGTGCTCCTCTTTATTTGAATACTTGCCTACGACTTTGATTGTTATTACTTTTGCAGAAGCGATGGCCTCATTCTTTACGGCAACCACTGGAATAGTACAGACGATCTAAAGAGAGTCATAACTTATTCACTTGTTGTGTTCACACGAATAGGGAAATAAAAAATTCACCCTCCAAACTATTACTTTTTTCACAACTTACCATATAAACTATTTTTTTGGGACAATCAGCCATACAAACTATGCACTTATTGCAAGTTACCCCCTCAAACCAGAAATTGAGTGATTTTGTACACATCACCCGGTTTGATCAAGGGTACTTCAGTCATATCACTCCTTATTTATAATCCTCCCATTTCTCCACCATAATCTACCATTTCTATAATGACCTAATCTCCGATTCGGAATCGAAGCTCATCTTCTCCGCGCTGTTCGTCCTCTCGTTCATAGTCTTCGCCGCCTCCTTCGAAATCTACTGCGACCACAAGTATTGGAGGTGCGGTCGAAATGAGTGCAGAGGTTTGAAAAAGGCGATCGAGTTCGATTTGCAGTTGCAGGGTGAGGACTTATTGCGATTGGGAGAGAGACACAAAATGGTAAGAGATGTGAATGAGCTGCCATGGAAAGGGGGCGGCGAGGATAATCCTGATTACGAGTGTTTGCAGGCCGAGCTGAGGAAAATGGCGCCGCCCAACGGGTGGACCGTGCTGCTTTTATGCCTGAGGTGTGGCTGCCCGATATTGAAGCTTGAAGGATGGGGGCCCACCAAATGCGGCCGACGTCACAAGAATTGACTTCGGTCATATCACGTTTTTGGTTTTGAATGATTAGATTTGCATTTTTCATTACTTGGTTTTGAGAATCTGAAATGCATGATTATGTTTTGCTTGTTTGCTTTGGTTTTCTATGTTGCTTAGAGTTCTTGACAAGTGATTGTTTGATCAAGGTTACAGAGGTGTTGTTTTTTAGGTTTTTGATGTGACTTGTTTGTGACGATTGTAGTTGGGCATTTGCTTGACATTTGGGGATTCGATTATAATATAGTAATATTTTTCATTCCTTTCCTTTTTTTTACAAATATTTATCTATTTTCTTATATTAAAAGAGTTTCTTCACCCTTAAAAAAACTAAAATAATTAGTGATTTGAGTTCAATAATAAATATATCAGATTTATATAATTTAAGATTTTTAATAAATCTAACTAAAAAAAGTTGTAAGATTTTTTTTAAACAATTTAAATAAATATAATTACATTTTATAAAAGTATATCAATTTAATTAGAAATAAGGAGTGATATGACCGAATTACCCTTGATCAAAATGGGTGATGTGTAAAACCACTCAATTTTTTTGAGGGGTAACTTACAACAAGTGCATAGTTTGTATGACTAATTGTCCAAAAAAAATAGTTTATACGATAAGTTGTTAAAAACGTAATAGTTTGGAGGGTAAAAAGTTTGTTTGCTAGACGAATATTATGCTAATAATAAATATATCGGAAAAAACAAGTCGCGTGCAACTCATGTACACCATAAAAGTCATGACTGCCAATTACATGTTAGTTTTGGCTTCTATTACAGTTTGGGACACCTAATGATAAGTAAAATACGCGTCTTTTTCTTTCCTTTTCGGTTTCTGAGAGGGTAAAATCGTGGGTTTTTTAAAGCCAGGGTCCATGAATTTTCATTGTTCAAGTAACTACTATTCGTGCAAAATATTCACTCGTGTCTCAATATTGTTTGGATCTTTGTATGTAAGATGTTGGGAGTAAATAGTAAGATTCTTGAATATGAGGTGATCAATTTAGAACATCAAAAATTGTCTTGAAGTAACGTTTGAAAACATTGAACATGTGCTCTGCTATGATTTGGCCTTATCTACAAGACTACTACCGAGATTTGTTTGTATTTGATGACCAATTTATTATTATTATTATTATTATTATTATTATACATCTTTCAAAGAAAATATGACAGTAATGAAGGGATGCATTTCAATTCTCATCATTACGTATGTATTAAGAGAATATTTGTAAAGTATATTTCTTTTTATAGAAACATGTACTTGTAAAAATGTTTTAAAATTGAAAAATTACCAATATTAAAAAACGCATCTTGAAGGGAAAAAAAAGAAGTTAATTAACATGGATAAAATATCCATACATATTTTAAAAAGTTAAGATGGATAAAATACATCACAAAAACCAATATTATAAATACACATCTTAAATAAGATATTCGTGCATTTTATGATGAGAAACCGGCAATTACAATGATTCTGGTGTGCAATGAATAATAATAACCCATGATGTGTGCGCTTTCATCCGAGGGCCAAAACTGTCAAAACGTCCTTTGTCCAGGCAAAAACTGATCAAGGGCAATACGGTCAAAAACCAGAACCCAAATAATAATTGAATAAGTGGAATGCATAATAAAACAAGAGGAGTCATAGCATAACTGCAGATAGGAACGTGGGAGGCTACAAACGGGAGGCGTAGGCCGACGTGGCACGAAGGAGCAGCGGACTGGTCCCACCTTGACGTGTTACCACCAACCGTTGATCGTGAGTTGTCAAACGATCGGATGGCTGACATTCCTCTACGGAGATATCTGAGCCGTCAATTCGAAGTCGGATCAATTTGCACGTTCGAGAATTAACCGAGATTGGAACTGTAGTTGTCGGATTTTGTGGCTGATACGTTGTATTCATGGCTGGCATGTATCAGATTTTGTATGTGTGTGACTGTGTATTAATAATAATAATAATAATAATAATAATAATAATAATAATAATTATTATTATTATTATTATTATTATTATTATTATTATTATTATTGTATCTTTCTTTTACCAATTAGATAATGTATTCTTTATAAACGCGATAATTATTTGTACAATGGAATAAGAGGATGAAACACTTTTCGAAATAGAAAATCTTGTTTTATTTTGTGGGGAAACCTATTTTAGGAAATAAGATATTTTTATTGGCATAATTTCCATGCTAAGCCAACAAACTAAAATAATAAAGAGCGAAATTGTAGTTTCTATCACAATTAATGTACAAGTGCTATATACTATTTTGAAATTGTGAAAAATAATATATAAATCATAGACCGATAAAATAGTTTTGGTCATAGTAGTACCCGATCTAGCTAAGAAGCGATTAACTCGACTTTGATTACAATTAGTAATATTTAGGGTAATACTCTTGTGAGGCCGGACTAACAGATCATCCGTTAGGCCAAAATTTTAAACCGTTACATTATAGTATAAAAATTAATACATCATAATATTAATACAAAAATCAATACATCATAATACGAGTCAGATATTTATGATAAATCAATACTTTTGAGTAAAAAACTAATATATCATAATTAAAAAATCAATACATTAAAGTATCTAATCAAATGGCCTAACGGCTCATGATCGTGGATACGCAATTCTTTGCCTAATATTTAAGAACGACATAAAATAAGAGAAGCTTTAGTTTGTGGTGCCTTTATTTAATACTCTAATAATGATCAAATAGAAATAGAACCTTATGTATGCAGGTATAGGATCTAAGTTAAGTAGGACATGTGCTCATGTTCACTGCCAATTATTATTTTTTTAATTTTCTTTTACAGTTTACCAACATAATGATTATATCACCAAATCTTAGTATTTACTACAAAATACCAACATAACACAATATAATTTCTTTTTCTCCAATATGTGCCTTTTTTCAATTTAATACATTCGTCCCAATTTGCGGGGTTTTGTTCAAAATATTTTTGAGTGACTATTCAGTGATTCTAATTTACGAATCACTTGCATATGTGATGGGTTAAACCTTTTATTTTAGACATACAAATTTATGATTTTGTGGGTCTTGCAACGGTTTCATACTCGGTATAGTGTTTTTTAGTTGTAAGTTTCTTGTGATAATTAGTGGAATTCATGTTCATGCTTAAAAAAAGAAAGAAAAAAACCAATACCCAACATAAACCACCTATTGAAAAGCGACTACTTACTGGAAGAAGATGGGCATGCATGTGTATTGTAACGTGATAAGAAAACTATTAATTACTTGGTTGTATTTTAAAATGTTTGTCGCTTTGCAAAGGCCAAGTCCTTAAATCTTGATAAAACCAGCACATGTAATGTTATATCATTGCATCCAAATTCGATGCATCTTTGTCTTGTTGTCCTAAAGAGTATCCTAGGCATTAGGCATGACAAGAACTCTAGTTTGGATTTCTGGTGTTGCTCAACAACATGTTTCCCATAAATCCTCTTTCGGTCATTCAATTTAGTAATCGGTTAAGTTAGTGGTGGTGAAGAATATATACCATATATATATATATAGATTTTGGACGCATATAAAGCAAAAGATAAAAATACTAATGTAACACTTGTGCATTTCATGATATTTGTAAATAAAGTATATGAATTATAATTACGGAAATATACATATTAAAAAAATATAACAAATTATTCAATTCTAATTTTGATAAATTTATATATAAAACACATTCTTTATTCACTTTGTATTTCACAGGATTTACCCATAGTCCGTTTCAATTTCTAAATATTTTTATTTGTAAAATGCATTATTTGTTTTACGTGTATTTTACAAAATTTATCAAAAGATAACATATTTTCACCCGAATTATATCATATTGATTACACGTTTATCACTTTCAAAGGTATATAATCTAAAATACTTTGAAATAAAATTCAATAATATTCACTACGTTAATATAAAGTAGTGAAATGAAATTTAGGGTGAATTCCCTATTACTCCTACAGGTAAAGTTAATATCCCTAATAATCCTACTAATTGAAAACTTCTCTAATACTCTATTGAACCTATGATTAGACTACACTACCCTTAATAATTAGTTTCCTATTTCACACAAGCACCTACTGACTTCTCACTATTAACTCCGACTGAAAAAACATTCCCCCTGGCGATATATGTATCATGAGCGAGATTTTTCTAAACCTGTACAATTGCAAATCGCTGAAGATCTCTCAAGAAATTTTTGGTTCCATCCTTTACAATTTCATCTGGAATTATCAAATTACTCGTTGTCCAAAAAATACTTATTTATGTTCAGATTTGCTTTCAGTTTGATATTTAACTTTTTGATCCAATTGAACATGCAAAACTTATATCTGATTCAGGGTACCCAAGGATATGTCTAAAGCAAACAAGAAAAAAAAAGTAAGAATATTTGCAATTTTTTGAACAGTTTGTATTTTTTGTGTTTTCTTGGGCGAATTAGTTGTGAATTTTCCCTTTTTCGCAGTCTGGAATTTTATATGGGAATGATCTCGCTTTCTTCTACAAGTGTTTGTGGTTTTTTTCCTCATTTAATTTTACCAATTTGCAATGATCTAGTTTGGAGTTTGTACATTTTATTATTAGTTTCTTAATTAAATTGGGGAAAATATGAGAGGATTATGAAAGTTTTTGTGTGAGTAGTTTGGTATTTTGTGGTAGGCATATTGAAAGCAAATATAGTAGTTTTGAATATGTGGGAGTTGATTAGAGTAGATTTGTCCTTATTTTTATTAGCTTTTTAGTTCGTTTTTCTATTTGTTTTTGGTATAAGTTGGACGATTTAAGCTTAATTTCTTATTTTTATAGTTCCGACTTATTTTACCGTATTTTAATCGTAATTGATGCAAATAGGTGATATTTCGTTGTTTTCACCTTACAGCTAAGTAACCGGAAGAATTCAGCGCGTAATAGACGAAGTTTGATATTCAAGAATAGGAGAACGAGTTTTTCGGCGAAACGAGTAGCAAAAGATCGAGAGACAGAGACAGACGCTCTGTCACGTCGACTGACGCGAGCGTCGACGCGAGCCATGATCCGCGTCAGTCGACGCAAGGCCGACTCACTGCCGATGCTAAGTTCTGAAGCGTCGATTGAAAGGGCATCAGTCGACGCAACGTCGACTCAACATTCTGAAGCATCGACCAGAGGGGCGTCAATCGATGCACGATCGATGCAATTCTCTAAAGCGTCGATGCAAGCCCGCATTAGTCGACGCACCCACCCAAGCCGACGCGCACACTCAGGCAGCACCGACACCGAGCACCAGCGCGCGTCAGTCGATGGTCCATCGACGCACCGTCGACGCGACGGCCCAGAATTTGGATTTTAGGGTTTCTTGTGCGCCAAAACTTGCAATTTCTATATAAACCCTCCTTATTTCGGGTTTTCAGGGAGAGAGAGAGACACATAATACACGACTACCTAGGGTTCCTTAGCCTACAATAACATAATTCCACATCTCATAACAAGATTTGAAGATGGAGATCAAGGATCGAAGAACAACGCGTCCAAAACATCGAATTCGCGTTCGGGATTCAATCTTCGCCCAAGATCAATGTTCAAACTCCGGAATAGCTGGAGCTTTTTACTGCTTTCATTAGTTCCAATAAGTACTCTAAACTCTTGGTAAATTTCGTAGTTAATTGCTTAGTTAATTTCTTAGTTAATTCTAGTTTTAATAATTAGTTTAATCGTTTCATGCTTGAGTATTGGATATTGGATTACTTTAGTTTACTTATGCGATTGATTCATGCTTAGTTATTCGTTCTTAGATTCTTATGATTCATTGCTTAGTGGTAATTTCTTATGTTTACGATCTTAGATTCGTTAATTAGGTTTAATTTATGGTTGCGTATTATTGATAGTATAATTATTGCTCGTAGTTGATAATATAGTTAGAATAATTAGTTTAATTAGCTTTAGTTTAATTATTGCTTTAGTTTATAATGATCAACTCAATATCTTTTAAAACCCCAATTGTACATGTATTTTACTTTAGTTCGTAAATTGAGAAAAACATCCGAAAGACCGAACAGTTGTTTCCTCGAGAGATACGACTCGAGTCAAACTTATCACCTTACAGTTACCTCGTACTCTTGCGAGCAAACTAACGTGCTTTTAACTTAATTTATTAAAAACGGGGTGCACAAAAGTTTGGATCAAAATTTTGGCGCCGTTGCCGGAAAAGCAACGAGTATGAGTTTAAGATGTTTTTCATTTTGTTTTCTTTTTGATTCATTAGTTTCTTTTTACTTTCATTTTTATTTATATTTCGCACTTGGTTTTTGCAATTTGGTACGTTGACGTGTTGTTGAGTTTATGCAAGGAAGACGATCACTTCAACGCGACCTTGCACCATTCATTGACAACATTCACCGTTCAAATCTGCCAAGACCAAGACCCATTTTTATTCCCGAGGACAATTCCTCGACAGCAACTGATTTTGCTTGCGATCAAGCTCCCGACATTATGTTAGGAGCACATTCGGTTCGAAACGGCGATTCACCACCGAGATCACCACCACGCCCCATTCGAAATGGGTATGGTAGTGAACCAATTGTTTTGCATGGACAACCACAACCCCGAGCCAATTGGGCTAATTGCCAGCAGCACAACATAGTCAATCACCAACCCAACATGGCAAATATGAGGCAAAACGAAGAGGTGAACGACAATGTCATGCGTCAACACAACATCGAGAACATGGCATTTAGGAATGAGGATTTTCTGCAGCGTGATGCTTATGTTAACAATCAAAGGCACGTGAACGAGTGGTTGGAGAATCAAGATCATGGTTACGAGCAAAACAATTTCGGAAGGAGATACGAGCTCGAGCACCATTACGCACATGATGACCACTACGAGAGAGTTAATGATCGAGTTAGGGAACCAAGGGGAGATCGTGCACCAAGACAGCGCGATTTAGCACGTCCAAAGGTTGTACCTTTTAGGTTCGCCATTGTTCTTGGACCTACCGCAAGGGCAGTCGAAATCAAACTGCATCAACTTAACTTACTCCCGACCTTTCACGGAAATGCCCATGAGGACCCCTTGGAATTTTTAAACTAATTTGTTGATGAAGTGGGGCGATTCGTGGTTCATGGCCTTCACCAAGAGGAAGTACAAATAATTTGTTTCCCGTACAGCTTGAAGGACAAGGCGAAGTCATGGCTACTATCACTAGAGCCTGGATCGTTGACTGACTGGGATATGATCAGCAAAAAGTTTTTAAACTAGTACTATTCGGCCCAAACTACGGGGCATCTTCGGAGGCAAATTGCCACCTTTGAACAGTTGGATGGAGAGCTATTTCATGAAACGTGAGAGCGTTACAAGACGCTTTTGCAAGCTTGCCCCCACCACAACTATTCTCCGGAGATGACTAACCAGTTTTTCTTCGATGGTTTATTGGACCATGGGAAACGAGAAGTAGAGATAGCAGCGGGAGGAGATTTTGGAGATTTGACAGCCACCGAGGCGAGACGGGTGTTGGAGAAGCGAAGCGAAGAATCTATACAAACTAACTCTCGGCCTCGTAAAATGAGAGTTAACGAAGTTTCCATCCCCGATCCTGATTTAGATGACGGCAAGTTAGTCAAGGCGAAATGTGAGGAGATATTTGACGAGAAATTAGCTGCTTGGAAAGTCGAGCGAGCTAGCAAGGCCACTGCACAAAGGATGGCCGCAACATGTAACCAGTGTGGATCCCCCCAACATTCAGCGGATATGTGTCCAAACAACATTGAGCAGCATGAGGATGTTAACGCGATCCAAAACTATTCGAATCAAAATAATTACACACCGCAACGTGATAATCCTCTTTTCAAGTGGGGCCCTGGAAATCCAAATCATATGCCACCTGGCCCACAATATCCCCCACCACAATATGCTCAAGCACCACCAGTGTCGCCGCCACAAAATGATTTTCATACACAAGGGAAGGCGTCTAATGCGACTCAACCAAATGATCAGGTGTTGGTTTGGCAGCAAAATCAAGTGGCCGAGATGATCAGCAATAGAGAGGGACTCACAAAGGTGAACGCAAATATTGATGAACTCTCGAAGAAGGTGAACGGAATTGACCATCTTTCCGGTATTGTGCATGATCTAGCTAAAAACATGGATAGGATGGAAAGAACTATGGGCCAACTAGCAACTAACTTTGCAAGGTCAATTAAGGAGAAGGACAAGCTACCAAGTCAGCCTGAGCAAGCGTCGGCGGTTCACGTCCTTCGTAGTGGGAAGAAGATCGACAATGGCATAGTGGACCAGGATGAGGAAATTGTTCCTAAACCAGTAGACAAGATACATAAATCCACCAATAGATACGTGCCTGGTTCCATTCAAGAGATGATTCCGAACAACACCCTTGGCAAAGACGAACCATCACTGCCGAAGCAATCGACGACGCAATTTAAGGATGCTGTTCCTTTTCCGAGCCGGTTGCGACCAGCGAAAGAGAACAAGAGGTTCATGGAGCTATACAACCTCTTGAAGAATGTCAATATCAATCTACCGTTGTTGGAGTTAATCAAAATAATGCCCGCCTACGTAAAATTCTTTAAGGAACTTGCTTCGAGAGAGAGACGTTTGCCGATGAATCAATACGTACCATTACCAAAGGAGGTTAGCGCGATTTTTAAGAAGCCATTCCCACCCAAGGAATGTGATCCTGGAAGTTTCTGCATCACTATTTCGTTGGCCAATGGACAAAAAACAATAGGAATGTTAGATCTTGGAGCAGGGATAAATTTACTGCCATATTCACTTTATCAAGCATTTGATCTTGGACCACTTAAGCTGACAACCAAGCGCCTACAATTGGCCGATCGCTCAACCCGATGACCCTTGGGAGTAGTTGAAGATGTTTTAGTACAAGTTGGAGAGCTCGTAATTCCGGTTGACTTTGTAGTTATGGACGTTGGCGAGGTACCGGCTGAAAGCACTGAGGATACCATTTTATTGGGACGTCCGTTCATGTCTACTTCCCATACTCCAATTGATGTTCATAAAGGGAGGATGACAATGACAGTTTTGGGCGAAACAGTGACGTTTTCTCTAAGAGATATTCAAAACACTCCCTCCCCCGTCATGCAAGAGGATGATTCATTCGTTGACCCCATTACATCGTGCGTAAACGAGTTACGAGAAATCACAACTTTGAACAAACTGAGCGACGGTGATGATGCCGGATTTTCTACCGAGGGAGGGGATAAACGAGTCGATTCAAGCAAGGAGTACGACGAGTTTGAGGAGCATATGCACTTGAGTGGAGAGGACTTGATCGAGTTACTAGGTATTGACATGCGCGATATCGTAGAAGAATTTGGTGACGATTTCGATGAGGAGGGACCGCGTAAACCACCAACAAGTCGCCCAAGTCACGATTCCCTCGACCCTAACAAAAATTTTAAATTTTCACGCAAAAAGAACAAGGGCGAGGCATATTTCGATGATTGGGCGAGGGAGAAAAAGAAATCAAAAGAGGTTCGCACGAAGGAAGATAAAAACTTGTAGTTTGAGGTTGGAGATTTAGTACTGTATAATCACGAGCGTAAATATGACCCAGCTGATTTTGGAGCTGCATTGAGCGGACCGTTTTCGATAAAAGAATTAGATGAGTACGGCGTGGTCACGTTGTATGATGAGGTCGGAAAATTATCCTTTCAAGTTCACAAGCATAGGTTGAAGCCTTATTATGACAAACGAAAAGAGACTGGAGTTAACAAGACGGTGGAGTTTGGAGATCCACCGTACMGTTGGAACTAAARGAACAAAATAGCGTCGAGCAAGCGACGTTAAAAATTACGCTTCTCGGGAGGCAACCCAAGCGTTATGTATCCTTTTGTATTTTATTTTTATTTTTATTTTTATTTATTGTTTTGTTTTGGTTTTTATCTTTTTAGAACAGATGGAAGAACTCGGACGAGGAGAATTGATCGAACGAGCGAAGAAAAAGACGCCCAGGACACTGCCCGCGTCGACGCCGAGACTGCTCGCATCGGTCGATGCGGAGTCGACGCCAGATGCCGAGAATCTTGTCTCTGTCGCGTCGACTGACGCGGACGTCGACTCAACGTCGATGCGAGCCACGCACCTGGCCCAGCAAAGTTAAAAATCAGGTTTTGAACTGCCAACCCGACCCATAACCTCTTGACCTGCGCGGAAAGCCCAGAAAAACAGCTTTAAAATCATCTCAACCCTTCCCTTTTTCTCTTCTCACGTCTTTCTTCTTCTCAACTTAAAAATTTTTTCAACCTTCTTGCACCCTTCAACAAATTCTCACTTTCTTCCAATTTCCAAGCACTCCAATTCCACATTACCCAGAAATCATCTCAAATTTATTACTTACAAGCCAAAACATCCAAAATGGGCTACAAGGGTTGAAGCAACTTTCGGGAAAATTCGAACAATTCGGTCGTTTCTACGAACAATCAATGAGGTACTTCGCTTGAAACTATCTTGGGATCATATTATTGTTGTTGTTGGTTGTGCTGGGAAATTTTTGGTGCTAGAATTACTCAAGTATTTTGTTGGTTGAACACGCACGCCAAGTGTTCGACAAAATTTCCCAAAGAACAAAAAGTTTTATTTTTCAAGGTTTATCATTCCCGTTCATCTTCATATTGATTGATAATGTCTCGGGCGGGTAACGAAAGGATGTTTCGGGGAAATATGGAGCACCGTTCCCAATTTTCGACAAAAATGAAGGGGACATGTTCAAAAATATTCGAAAATGGGGTTTTGCTACGCATAGAATTTTGAACGTCCAAGGACTTGAGGAAGAGGCCTCGAATGGGTCGGAACACCACACCGATCTTTCGCGCTATGTAGATGGCCTTGGTTGTGGGTACTTCGCACAAATGCACCTTCCCGGATTTAGAGAGCTTATGCTCGAGTTTTCCTCCACTTTGGCAATCCGGAACGACGAGACGATCACTTGTCGACTAAGTGAGAATGAAGTTTATGTAGACGAGGAGATTTTTGGCAACATTTTTTGTTTCCCGACCGAAGGGGACCACCCGGTTGGAGTTCAAGGCTTCGATTTAGCCCCTTTTGGGGGGATGATCACCGGGGGAAATACGGGCGATTGCAAGAGGTTTCCTTGCTCAAAAATTCAAGACGACGCCCTCTACGTTGCCTACAAGATCCTCGGGCACATTATTTTATGCAAGAACGAGGCCACCTACGCGACCAAGTCCGAGCTCTACGTTCTTCAATGTCTTCTCGATGGTCGCCAAGTCCGGCTTTTCCCGTTAATTTTGCAAGGACTCTACAATGTTACCAAGGGTACGACGGGAAGCAAGTCGCCACTTCTCTCATTTGCGCTATACATTACCGGCCTCGCCCGTCACTTCGGGTTCGATCCGGCCAAAAACGGACTTAGCCCACTCGGGACCACTTCATTACCTCTTACGCGTGCACCGGCACCCCGAGTGAGATCTTCGACTAGAGGAGGTTTTTCGTCTCAACCGCATATTGACGACGACAATGGCGACGCGGATATGGAGCAAGCCCACCGTTCTACTTCAGGCCCGAGTCCGATTGGAGCCAATTTTTCGAAGAAAACCGGGCATTTCAAGTGAAGATGTTCGATAAGCTCCAAATTATCGCCGAGAAGATTGATGCGAACCACGACCAAAACCGTCGGAGTTTGAAGAAGATGCGAGCTCGCATTTTGAAGCTCGAGGAACGATTTGAGGCGGCATACCCCACACCTAGCATGGACGTCGACGAGAACCCGAAGGATGATGATTTCCGCGAGTTCTAAATCTCGTATCTCTATTTTTATTATTTATGCTTTTAAATATATAAAAAATTGGAAAATATAAAATCCAAAAATATTGTTATTTTCTTTGTTTTTGCTTGTTTTATTTTTCTTTTAGGGCAATTCATATCGCGCACGTTGAAGCAAGGCCAGATTGCACAAATCGACGAATAACGGCTCGACAACTACTATTATTTCAGGGATGTTTTCTTTTTCCTTCCTCTTTTTGATTTTGATGTATTTGTGGCAATCAGGAGATT
>BMAC01000203.1:1161648-1191409 GCA_014905375.1 Phtheirospermum japonicum | reverse complement strand
AGCCCGCCGGCCACGCCCGCAAGCTCCTGCCGACAGCCGCCGAGACCTGCCGGCCACTCCCGCCCAGCGCCGAGCCATCTCGGCCCATGTCGAGCCACTTTTCAAATTTGCCAAGACAATCGAGCCCAACTCGACCCAAATGGTCTAGAATGACCATTTTGGGTCAAAATTGGTCAAACATAGGACATCTAAGCTTATAAGGCATAATGGACCCATTTACCCCTAATTTAGCCTCGTATCGGTAGTGCTCGACAGGTGTTGTGCGCAGCGGCGTCGAAGGCCGTCGGTCGACGCACCATGGATCGATGCTTACAGAGAGCAGCGTCGGCCTTGCGTTGATGTATGGTTGACCGACGCAGGCATTTTCGGTGGGTTTGGCGCACAGCGCTCGATCACGCTCGACAGTCCTCAGCACGGGCATCTCGGCTGTGGTCCACAGTGGTCGGTAGGCGCTCTGCAGCTGCGCCCCGACTTGCCTTGGCTCGAGCCAAATCGAGCCAAGGGCCAATTTTCACCTTCTTTTTGATTTCTTGTTAAAATCTAGCAAAAATAACACACATCCACAAATTAATTGAGCCCATTTAACCATATTAAGTATAAAATCAAAAAGAAACACAAAAGGCAACAAAACGAGAAAATAACCTAATAACCTAATGAAACTCGACTCAAAATTACTAAAAACGACACTAAAAACAAATTAAAAATACGAAAAAAACACCACGATTACATGCAAAATAGCGTGCAACAGAATGGACCACTGTATATTCAAGCATAATGGATTTTATTATAGTAGTATGAATATATCACTAAGTCTGTTATGATCTATTGTTGAAGAAGCACCAAATAATATAGATTGAGTTTAAGAACAGGTACGATCATTTAATGAGGGATATATAACACAATTGTCTCAGGCCCCAAAATTTGCTAGGACCATCACTGTTTAAGAATTATGGAACTTTGTCACCAAGTAGTGCGAAAATAAGCAATAGGCAATATGGTATTGTCATTATTGTTTGTCACAATATGGAATTCTTACTATTGTTTATAACATAGTGATAAACAGGTAATGTGAAATTACAATATGTATATAATAGGAGAATACACTCATCCAATAATAGTAATTTCTATTTTACACAAAATACTTCCAACAAAATAGTTTCATACAAATTCATAATATCTAGTGAAAAAGAAATAGAACATCTCATCGTACTACATTTTCCAAAAACACATTCTATCACAATCACTACGTTATAACCAGCTTCTAACAAAAAATAATAATAACAAAACAAGATAGGAATTGACAACATATGTGCATTTTTCATGTGTTTGTCACTATTGGTTTAATATTCAGCCTTTAATCTTTGAACATTTTTATTGCCAACCCTCTGAGGTATATTTTTCTTTTGCACTACACCATGTTTCACGAAGAAACGTAAAAATGAAAAAATGACACAGTCGTTCCTGGAGTAATCGGGCTAATTCCCCCTTCAGATTTGAAAATTACTAAAGATGTTACCCGCTGTAAACCTGAATTGCCTGCAAATAAATTGAATATTTCATACTAGTTAATAGAAACTCCATAGTACATAAAATCAAAATCTCCTGAGTAGTATGAATTATATTCATGTATGATGAAATAAATCCCATAATACATAGTACTATGGAAAATTACTACTATTATCAAACCAATATATGACCTTCTTATGATTCCACACTACTCAAAAAACATTTGAAATCTGTACGAACTACAATAATTGCATAATATATTTACATACTACTATGTCCAACAACTACATACTACTACGTACCACATTTCATGAATCAAGCTAAGAAACCCATACTATATTGAATGGAATCAGTAGCATAGAAATTAATGGTTTCTTCTACAAATTCCAAACTAGATAATGATCATTTGGTAAAATTGCAGAGATTTAAAACTAGATAATTATTATTTGTTAAAAGTACTAACAATTCCAAACCACTGTGACAAATCTAAGATTTCTTAGCACTCTAAGAAATCGTCTCCGAAATAGTACGGAGTCGATTGTAGAGCAGTAAGTTCTCCCGAGTCGTGTCTCTCGAGGATAGATATTATCGGCGGTCGGTGTTTTTACTTACTCTCTTGTTAATCGAAATTAAACTAATATAATCTAAGAAATTAAGTCATTGGTTTGGTTTGAGTTTTTTGAAAGTTAATCAACTAAGACAATAATTAAAAGAGATATAAATGAAAATAATGAAAATGAGGGTTTAGGGTGTTTGGTTCGTCTCCACGATCAATCGGTTTTTGCCGAGCACTTAATCCATGATTTGGGGTTGTCAATCCCGAATGTCGATCAAGTATTGGGGTCGTCAATCCCAATCCCCGGGTTTGCCAATCCCGAGTCTCAACAAACTCCGATTAATGGTTCTAAATGAACTTAGACCCTAAACTCGTAATTTCTAAACTAGTTGCATCAAATGTAAATTAAAGCTTGCTTGAAAGTAATTAATTAACAACATTAATTAAACCTAATTAAAAGCCTTAAATAAATTGAAACTAGTTGATAAAAAAAAGCTTGCAATTGAAAGAGTAGACATGGAGGGAAAATCAAAGCATTTAAAATTGAGAAAAGTCAAAGGCTTTTAAATAGAACAAGACAAATTACCAAAGAGGAAAGTCCCATTTGTCTTTTGACAACAAAGTGTTTGTTTAACTAAAAGAGATAAAAAGGCTTGAAAATGAAAGCATTCATGGAGTTTTGCAAGAACAAGAACAAGCTAAAATCTAGAAATGAGAAATTGAAGAACAATGAAAAGAAAACAACACAAACCAAAGCTTAATAACCAACTCAACAACAAGAACAATCATTCAAGAACAAAGCACAACAATGAAGGGAAAGAAAACTACCAATAGCATCAAACACCAAACAAGAACTTCAAATGTAGATTACAACCTTCAAAAGAAAATCCAAATCTCAACACAATTAAAGCCACAAATGAAGGAGGTGTCACCCTCTCCAATACTTGCTAAAAACTACTAAACCTAACTAAACTAACTACTAAGCTAGCTAAACTACACTAACTAAGGATTTAAGCTAGGGTTTTAATGGCAAAGGAAATGTAGAGGCTTGGAGGAGATGAACTAGTCCAAAACCACCAAGGAGAGTTATTGAAAAGTTTGGAGAGAGCTGGCTTATATACACAAAAATGCAGGGGTAAAATCGTCAAAATAGACCAAAATCATGAAATTCCTGCATTTCAGTCGATCGACTGCTTCGTCTTTAAATGCCAAACTCACTATTTCATAGTCGATTTGGCATGGTTCAGTCGATCGACTGGAATGGCTGCACTGGCTCGGTTTCTCGTTTTCACTCTAAACGTCCGCCGGCTGTCGCTCCTCGTTCGCACTATATATCTTTGATTATCCATCAAATTCCAGTCGAGTGGAATGCTTCCAAATGTGCGCGGGCTCCGCTTGGTCATCCTACGGCCAAAAGAATGAAAAAGAGTAAAAATATACGAAAAACTACTAAAAACACCACAAAGGCTATAAAAAACTTAAAACTAACAAAATAGGCCAAAACGACTCCTAATACCCGTAAATGCAAGCAAAACACATGCAAACGCGACACAAAAAGGTAACAAAAATGCGTACAAAAAAGTACAAATCAGATTCCAAACTAGATAAGAGATTCGATAGTAGAAAATAGAAATTACAGATGTTCCAAACAAGATAATCATAAATTGGTTAAGTTAACGAGAGAAAATAATTCACCTAAATTGGTCAAAGAAAGAATTCCAAACTGCAAAAGAAGTCCTCCGCTTTGTACTCAATAGCCTTCTTCTGAAAGTTTGTGTTAACTCATACTTTTGCTGGCAAACATAAACATCTTACATTCAACATTGTAATACATATCCTCATAATTGGTGCATTAAGTAAAACATGTTATCATCTTTCTTTTCTTAACCTAAAAACTAAGAGTGTAAGGTCAAGGTGGGAGTTGACTTTGTTACAACAACAGAAAAAAAAAAGTCAAATAAAATAAAATAATAATAAATAAATAAATAATCATGTAATTTCCCCAAAAGGTTCGACAAACACAAGCCCAAGTTATGGCGGGATCTATTATCTAAGGTTTAATAATGTTCATTAAAACTTCCAATGCAAGTGAAAGGCATCAAATATTTTAAATCTATTGTTATAGGTCTTATGGAAGACTATGTTTTAGTTGATTAAAAGGTAAAATAGAATATACAAGAAACAAAGGGTAGATACAAAATCTTTAGGAAGTAGACGTAGTCCAGAAATCCCCATGTAAGAAAATAGACATACAATAAGTTGGTAGGAATCAAGAACCATTTAATTGAGAATATTTTTCACCTCTTTCTAGTTTTACGCCTCAATAGAATTACAGACTAAAGACATTCTTTCCAATACGTGTAAATTAATTACCGACTACTTTATTAATTTACAAAGTTCATACCAATAATTCCAAACTATTATGATAATCCAAAAAACAATCCACACTGTTGAGAACTTTATTCTTGGCAACTTTTCCTTTTTTAGTTGTTTGCCTTTCTTGGGCTCAAAATAAATTAGGACTCTAGACTTATTTCCTATATGGAGTCTAGGACTTTATTTGGTTTCCTAGTTTATGTTTTACTTGTTTACCAAGTGTAGTATTCTTGTTTATTTAAGATAAGAGAAGGACGCAAGAGAAGAACAACTTTTGGACGACTTTTTGAGAGAACGCAGCAAGGAGCAAGCACGACGCAAGAACTTGAAGAACACTAGAAAGTGAAGGACATGAGGCAACAAAACAAGTAAATCTTTGAAGTTGCGTAACAACTGAGAAGATCATCACAAACATTTCCACAAGTATTTTAGTATCAAGTGTTGATACTAGACTTTTTCATATATTACTTTGTATTTGTATTTGATCTTGAACGATTTAAAAGTAATATAGTTTTCGGGTCTGAATACCCAAGTTCACAAGCACTTTTGCTTGTGGATGAAATTTAAATTGTTGTGGTCAAAGTGTTTTTACTATTCTGCTGCTTTTAGTTATGTAAACGGTTTGATGTTAATACTGATGTTATAACACCAGTCTTAACATCTGTTCTTATTTCATTGTTTACAACTCCGAAACCGTGTGGTGTTAGTTCTGGTATTTTAACACTGAACTTAACATTGTTTTACTGATACTTATTTCAACAACCATAGGTCTTTCAAATTTACAATTGGCATCTAGAGCAGGTTACTTGACATACTAAGTTTACTGATCCTTATTTGTAGGACGCTATGGATGTTATGGAGAATCCTCGACCCCCTATCCTCAATGGAGAGAATTACTCTCTCTGGAAGCAGAGGATGGGGTGGCATATTAAAAATATTGATGAACATGATTGGAGAACCATCCTGGTTGGATGGGAAAAACCACGTGTCACTGATGCTGATGGCGATACAATTATCAAGAAAGAAGTAGACTGGACTACTGATGAAATAGCCCAATCGAACTGGAATTCCAAGACCATTAACACCCTTTGTGGATATGTTGACTCGAACTATTACAAAGTTATCAAAAAGTGTGAGTCGGCAAAAGATGCATGGGATGCATTGCAGAGTGTGTGTGAAGGAACCCAAAGTGTGAAGAAATCCATATTAAGAATGTTGACTGCTACTTTCGAGTCGATGAGGATGGATGAGAAAGAATCCAGTATGGATTATGACATGAGACTTTCAGACATCGCAAACGAGTGCAGGGAACTTGGTGAAGCGATGAGTAACTCACGTATTGTGGGAAAGTTGCTCAGATTCATCTCAAAGAAATTCAGCATTAAAGTGGTAGCCATAGAAGAAGCCAAGGACACAGATGATCTAGCTTTCGACGCTTTAGTAGGTTCCCTCAAGACCTTCGAGATGGAACACCTTGGTTCAAACTCAAAAGAAAAAAAATGTTTCTCTTACCTCTAATGTTAACTCTGATGATGAAGATATTAATTGGACAGAGCTACTAGATAAACTCGATACTACCACACTTGGAGAAGATGAAGTGTCACTCATATCTCAACGTTTTAACCATTTTTTGAAGAAGAAAAATATTATTTGAGGATCCAGTTCTAAATTCAAGCCAGAAACCCCAACACCAAAATTGACAGGGCAGACCTCTTGCCAGATTCCAATCTACACCTTCGGAGTCCAAGACCTCCAGCTCGCCGAAACCTCTCAGTGAAGTTCAATGTCATGAGTGAAAGTGTTGGGGATATTATAAGAATGAATGTGCTAATACTCTGAGAAAGAAGAACATGATTGCTACAGAGTACAATGAAGTTGACAGTGATTCTGATTCTTCTAAGTCTGTTCCAGCTTTGTTTGCTAATATTGTGTGGGATGACGACATCTGCGTATGTAACATCAAAACCAACACCTGGTGCTTAAATGCACAAGTTGAACTTGACAGGTACTAGAAGCCGAGTATTGAATATGATGAGTTATTTGCCAACTGGGGTAATCAAGTGCTCAAATTCAAGACTCTTATGATCAAGATGGACAAACTGACTCATGATAAGGATGATGAACTCAACACCATTGTCTGTTTGCAGTCAGCACTAACTAGAAAAGATGCTGAGCTAGAACGTGTAAAGGCTGATTTGAAGAAGGTCCAAGAAACCATCACAAACCTCAATAAGGACAAGGCAAAGCTTGACAAAATTCTGGATATGAGTTTCCCAGAATCCTCGAGACACAGAATTGGCTACAAGCCTAATCAGCAAACGCCTAAATCAAGTCAAAAATAGAAATCGACCAAATGCCACAAGAGGAGAAGAAGACAGTATGTGTGTCATCACTATGGTAATCCTGGTCACATCCGACCCTTCTGTTGGAAGCTTTCTAGCGAAAAGAATCAGTGTAAGAGGATAAAGCTATCTGCTGAGTCCCATGACAGTTTCCGTGTTACTAACACCAACACCAGACTAAAAAAAGTCTGGGTAAGAAAGAATGAGATCAAATGTCATATGATCTATTCCTCTCTGAAGTCTCACATTCCTGGAGCTTGGCACTTCTATAGTGGATGCTCCAAACACATATCCGGCTCAGAAGATCTCCTTTCGAACATTGTCAAATTCCAAGGAGGAAAAGTGAAGTATTGTGGTGGTGCACATGGCCAGATCATTGTCCAAGAAACTCTTCATATTCCTGGTATTTCAAAGCTTGAGAACGTGTTACTTGTTGAAGGATTAACGATGAACTTGATAAGTATTAGCCAACTGTGCGAGGGTGGTTTCAGTGTTAAGTTCACTCATGAAAAGTGTGAAGTGTATGACGAGAGAAATTCTTGCATCCTAATAGCCAGAGGACTTCCGACAACTGCTAACAGATTAATGGTAACGTGTTCTGCAAGTTGTCCTAATTGAGTGATATCGGAGTGTGGCATCAAAAGATCGGACATGTCAATTACATGATGTTGGAAAGATTGGCCAAGAAAGAATCTGTGAATGGGCTACCTAAGCTTAACACCAAAATAATCCCAGTTTGCGAGGCATCTCAAAAGGAAAAGCAAGTTAAGGTGTCACATCCAAATGTGCAGAGTCTCAACACATCAAATTGTTTGGAACTCCTTCATATGGATCTTATAGGTCCACTTGAAGTAGAAAGCCTTGGTGGTAAAAGGTATGTCCTTGTAATTGTGGATGATTTTTCTTAGTTTACATGGGTTGAATTTCTGAAAGAAAAATCTGAGACTTTTGAAGCTTTCAAAAAACTTGCAAAAAAATTAAGTGTTCGTTTTGGTGTGAGTATAGGTAGGATCAGGTCTGATCATGGAAAAGAGTTCGAAAATGTGTTTTTTTCAAATTATTGTTCAAAAGTAGGCATAACCCATGAATTCTCTTCACCAACTAACCCCCAACAAAATGGGATAGTCGAACGCAAAAATAGGTCTCTTACAGAAATGACTGGAACTATGCTCATTTCAAATGGCATTTCTAAAAGATTTTGGGCTGAAGTTATGAGTACTGCATGCCGTATAATTAATAGGGTGTATTTTAGACCATGGTCTTGTCTTACTCCCTATGAATTATTGTTGGGCAAAAAGCCAAATTTGAGTTATTTTCATGTTTTTGGGTGTATATGCTATGTGCTAAATGATAGGAATCATCTTGAAAAACTTGACTCGAAAAGTGATAAGTGTATTTTTATGGGATATTCTTAAAATATCCATGCATATTGATTATTTAATCTTAGGACACGTAGAATGACTGAGTCGGTTAACATCAAGTTTGATAATTTGATTAGTGGAGTTAAACTAGCCAAGGAAAATGATCTGGTTTATGATCAGAATCCTTAAGATAATACCACGGTTGGTGTAGATGAACCTGCAGGTGTTGAAAGAGGAAATGCAGGTGATGACAGTTCCGGTGACTTAACACCAACACAAGCCATTCCAGAATCTGATGATGAAGATCCAGGTGAACAGATTGATTTACATCAGAGGGACATTCTCTCTAGAATTCAAAGGAACCATCCCATAGACCAGATGATTGGAGATCTCGATGAAAGAAGTACAAGGAAGCGTCAAATAAATTCCAAAGAGATGGTCAGGTATGTTTTCTTGTCTACTAATTGCTCTAAAATTCGAGAAACTTTGTTTCTTTCCAAGACAGAGCCAAAGCATGTAGAGGATTCTCTAAAGGATGAATTTTGGATAAAGGCCATGCAAGAGGAGCTGGATCAATTTTCCAAGAACCATGTGTGGGACTTGGTTCCTTGTCCTGTAAATTCACACATCACAGGTACCAAATGGATTTTCAAGAATAAAATGGATGAGGCTGGAAATATTGTGAGAAATAAGTCGTGCATGGTTGCACAAGGGTACACTCAAATTGAGGGTATCGATTTTGATGAGACATTTGCACCAGTATCTCGCATTGAATCAGTAAGACTCTGACTTGATGTTGCTTGTCATATGAAAATATCTCTACATCAAATGGACATAAAAAGCGCTTTTCTTAATGGAGCTTTAAGTGAAGAAGTTTTTTTTTAGCAACCTAAAGGGTTTGTTGATCCTCACAAACCAGATTTTATTTTAAAATTTAAAAAAGGCTTTATATGGTTTAAAACAAGCTCCCACAGCTTGGTATGAAAGGTTGACTCAACACTCGCTGTTTCTAAATTTTAGACGAGGAGAAGTTGATAAAACCTTATTTCTCCTTAAATTGAACAAGCACATTTTGGTTGTCCAAATTTATGTGGATGATATAATCTTTGGTTCCACTAATGAGCCGATGGTAAAAGAATTTATAAAATAGAATGTCTGACACAAACGAGATGAGCATGGAAGGTAACCTCTCTTACTTCCTTGGTTTGCAAATTAAGCAACTGGATGATGGTATTTTTCTTTTTCAATCCAAATATGCTAAGAATCTTGTTAAGAAATTTGGGTTAGAGAATGATACGCATAAGAAAACTCCGTTAGGAAAAACCATGAAACCGTTTAGAGATGATTTTAGGATTAGTATTGATAACACCTTGTATAGGAGCATGATAGGAAGTGTCTTGTAATTAACAGCTAGCAGGCCTGATATAATGTATAGTGTGTGTCTATGTGCTAGGTACCAGTCAAACCCTAAAGATTCCCACTTAAAAGTTGTTAAAAGAATTATTAGGTATGTAGCTGGTACAAATGAATTGGGTGTTTGGTATACTAAGGATACTAGTACTGAACTTGTGGGATACACGGACTCGGATTGGGTTGGGGATGTTGTAGATAGGAAGAGTACTACTGGGTTTTTTTGGGGGGTAATAATCTAATCTCATGGTACAGTAAAAAAACAAAATTGCATCTCTCTTTCTACAGCTAAGGCCGAGTATATTGCAACTGGAAGTGCTTGTACACAGTTGCTGTGGATGAACCAAATGATAGAGGACTGCGGTCTAAATAGTAGAATTTTGACTGTACTCTGTGATAATTCCAGTGCCATTGATATCTCAAAAGATCCGGTCCAGCACTCTCGAATCAAACACATTGACATATGGTACCACTTTATTCGAGACTTGATTGAAAGGAAGATAGTTAGTCTTGAGTATATAGGGACAGACAATTAGCTTGCTGACATCTTCACAAAGGCATTAGATACAGAGACCTTCTCTCATTTGAGAAGAGATCGCAGAATATGCATTGTTTAAGTCAATGTTAGTTTTGATGTCATGACACCTAAAATGTCATCAGCCGTGACATCTGTAGATTTGCATTTTTTTTTTCATACATATCCTAAATGCATTGGGTCTGATAAAGGTGCAAGAAAATCATGTGTTGTAATAAAAAATGGTGAAAAAAAGACTAACCTCTCAAGTAGCTGATTGTTGAACTTTCCCGCAAAAACTGGTTTTCTCCCAGTTCAAAAAAAAAGGGTGTTAAAAGCAATTGCTAAGATAATTTCTCCTCAAATCTATAAAATGATGAAGAAAATCTGGATTAAAAAGATCCAATTTTTATATTTCACCCTCTTGAATGATTTTGACGTAGTCATTAACTTGGGTTAAGGGGTCTGTCTTCATTGACTTCACTGAAGCAATGTTATTTATAATGTCATCACAGAAAAATCAAAACTGATCATGTCATCTAAATCAATTGATGAATATTTTTTATATTCTTAGGTCATGATTTTAGGCATCAAGTAGGACATTCATACTTTGAGAAGATGCCTTTTTGCTGTGTGTTCTGTTGCTTGTGTGTTTTGTTGCTTGTGCTTGTGTCTTTCTTGAATTCTCTTAATCTTGTTTTGAATCTTGCTAACCAAGTGTTTTAGTGATGTTAAAATCAGTGGAATGGACAGGTAATAAGAGGTTAATATGGTGAGTACTTTGCAACGGATTTTTTCAACTATGGTGATGTTTTTTCATAATCCATCTCTATTTCGGTTTTCTAAGTAATTGAGGATTGTAATTTTTATTTTCTAAAATTGAGATAGTAGCTTAGTGGGATTAAGATCATGTTGGCCTTTTTTAAGGAGGAGTGGGCCTTTTTGCAAGGAAAGAAATCTTTTGGGGCTTAATTAAAGTATTTGAGAAAATTGTGTGGTTATTTTTCTCTTATTTTTATTTACCTGCCCTCTCTCTCTCTCCAGGCAACGATCATTTTTTTTGCCAATATATTTCTAGAGATTTTTACCGTCTCTCTCTCTCTCTCTCTCTCTCTATCTCTCACAATTTCACTCCTAACAGCAGTAAATCTCTCTCACAATTCTCTCTCTCCGATTTGTGTTTTCTTCTATTTTCTGTTTCAATATCTTTGCAGAATGTCGAATCCTTCATCTCCGAGTAGAATTCCAGTGTTACTGGATGGTGTGTGTTGCCCAGGTGAACAGATGCCGATGACTTTGCCAAGGTTCATTGGCTTGGATATCCGTGAGGAAATCGGTGATAGCGCACCACCAAACCTATCACCGCTTACAACTACTTCGGCAAACTCTCCTCCGGTGAGTTTTCAAGAAGTGGTTCCTATCGTCGTGGCCTCCGACGTTGTTCGAAACAAGTTTCCCGGGAAAGTGGGCAATGGAATTTATGTGGACAACCCGCCCGACTTGTCATTTATTTCCGAGGTTTTTGGTCCAGTTGGAAATCCAACTCTAAAACGTTCCCACCGGCTGCGCAATATACCTCCAGGTCCAGTTCCGCCAGTTGTTCCGAAGAGTCGAGCAGGGGCATGACATTATGTGCCTATTGATACAAACTTTTGTGTTTCAAAATTAAAATCCAATTCAAACCATTCGTGTCTACGTTTGAAAACAAGTTAGTTCACCCGCAAGAGAATGGGGTCACTCGTAGGTTGGCAAGTTAAACCGGGTCGATTCTCTCGAGGAGTGGAAATACGGAGTCAACGATGTTTATTATTAATAAAACACAAGTTCTAATAATAAACACACGATTAAAGGGGGTTTTGTTCCGAAAACTTTGGAAGAACTTAATTTAACAAAACTCGATGAACCTATCTTGCTTCGAGGGCGTCAACCTCTTCGCAAGAGTAGTTTAATCGATTTACGAACTCAATAATAACTATTATACTCAATATAAAGACCATTTCACCAAATCTCATTCAAACAAATCTTCAAACATTATATATGCATTCACCAAATATTATCAAAAAGCAATTCTAATAAACAAACCACACCAATTATCCAAATCGGGATGATTCGAATCATAAAATAATCCGTAACCAAATCGTTCACATAAATGTAATCATAAATGATTCACAAGAAATATCCAAACATGATATCGAAAGATCACTATCTAACATGAATCACCAAACTAATTAATGGGATAAAAGTTCAGAGTTTACTAAATCGTGAGAAAACTCAATCACGTTACTACGATGAATCCTTGCCAAACCCAGCTATTCCGGGAAATGAAGTGAACCTCGCTGAATCCAGAAGATTATCACGAACCTCCGTCTTCAGTGGTTATTAAGAACCGATCGAACGTCCAAATACGATTGTCGTAAGGTCTATAAGTCAAAGGTTGATAAAGTTGTCAATTCTCTCATCCAGTGTATATGATCCAGTCTTAAGGGTGAAATGATGGGTCTTCTCTGAAGATTTCTGAGTTTTAAAGGCTCAAGAATCATTTTGTAACTGAAAAATCCCGAAAATTTGCATTTGTAACGTACGAGTCCGATCGAATTGTTCATTAGACCGATCGGATGAAAGTTTTTGTGCTCTTGTCCGGTCGAACGTCGCGCTTATCCGATTGGTGCATGTTTGAAAGTCAATCCGATTGGTTATTTATTTCATCCGGTCGGATAGGTGTTCTTTTAGCTACTTCGAGAGCTGATTCTTTGTCTTCATCTCCCGGGTTTCGTCAAGTGATTCAGATGAAAGAGAAAAACAAGAAAAATGGCCTAAAATGACCAATTATTGAATAAAAAGTCAAAAAGCTAAGCGAAAGGCCAAATAATGCAAAATAGCTTATTCTTAACCTAAGAAGACGGTAAAAAGATTCAAACATGACTCAAAATATGTACAAAAGTGTAACAAAAACGTACGAATCCACCACCCCGTGCTTTATTGGTTTGTTCGTCCTCGAACAAATGAAAGAATCAAAATTAAGAAAGAATGAAGGTAGTTAGATCAAAGAGTCATGTTGTGTATATAACTTAGTTTTGCAAATATAAACACTTTTGTTGAAAACTCTCAAACTATGGTGCACTCATTCATTCGTGTTTTTCAAAAGGTAAGTGTATATGCTCGGGTCAACATATACATGCATTCAAAAACTCGTGAAAATCAAAGACTCGTACATCGCATATAGGTGTGCAAATATAATCAAGCATCTGATTAGGACTTTTAGGGTTGTAATGTGGTCTCTTTGGTAAGGTATGTCATATATAAAGATGTGTGGCTAACTTGCGAACAAACGCAATCAATAACTCACTCAATCCCAATTTTTAAGCATAGAGCAAGGCTTGCTCCTCATTCCTCTCTAAACAACCATATAATACTATTCTCAGCCTTTTATAACTAAGGCTATTTCTAATCCCAATAAACATGCCCGATCCCAAGGAAGATGAGTGTTAGTTCCTTCTATACTCGTTTGCCTTTATAAATAGGTTTTATTCTTAATATCTAGATGCTCTCAAAGAACTTAAGCACCTTTAATTTCCTTTCTTTTTCTATACACATTTTTTTTAACTCCACTAGTTCCCACCCTGCAATCGTCAATCTCAATAGACCAATAATAAATAAACCCTCTTCTCATAAACTTAAATGAAATAAAACCTATGATGATGCTCATGGCTAACAAGAGATGGAATAAAGGCTCAAAGGGGCTTATTAGGAATTTATAGTGGTTTTTATTCCTGAATATAGCCGGAATTGGGTTTTATATGTGCTTGTCGTCATTTTCAAAACCAAATGTACTGTAGATAAACACACAATGCTTCTTACAGGGGTTTTATTCAAACTTTGAAAGCAAGGTGATTGAGTTTTGAAAGCTTCGCAAAATTGCTATTGACTAAGTGTTATTTTAAATAATTATATGTAAATAGGTTTTGCGAAATTCTGCACTAAACAAGCTCAAAAGACTCCAACGATGGATCACACCATTCATGATTTCGACAGGCAAGCCCGTACAAACACAAATAAGCACATGAATAATCTCAACTACAGATGACATAAGCAATTCGGTTAATTCATACGTAGTTACTCAATAAAATGACAAAGTTAAATAAAACGATAAAAAAAATGATTTGAGTTATGCATGCACACTGGTCTATCTGGTCGGATATAGCACCCATCCGATCGGATGAGGTGTAATTAACATATCCGACTGGTGAATGTACTTGTCCGGTCGGACAACAGGACAGTAGGTTTTATCCAGTCGGATATTACTGTCCATCTGACCGGATGACACCTTTTTTTGTTGAATTTCGACCGATTTCACCCCACCCCCCCCCCCGCAAAAAGAAATTAGGCAAACTCCTGGTTGCTGACCAAGATAAATAATAACGGGAGGGTAGGGACAGTTCAAACACGCAAAAAATCGAATCAATTATTTAAATACAGACACTCACGCACCCAACACAAATTAAAAATTAAAAGAAAAGAAAAGGTTTGGATAGAAATGATACAACTTGGGGCAAAAGTCGCCTACTGGTCCATGTCGTCCGGAGGTGTTGGTGTGTAATGATGCTCAGTCCTTGTTAAGCGTTCATCAATGGAGACGAGGTATCCGTGGTTGGCTTGGATGTTGTCATTCAACCTGGCGAGATATTGGTTCGTTGTTGCCATGTTAGCATCCAATCTCTCCAAGGAACCACAAAACGTCTTAGCTTCCTCTCGTGCCTCCCACGCATCCTGGCGAGCGCCCCCAGCGTACTATTCTTGATTGAGGCTTAGTTGCCTCGTTTGATCCATTATGCTCGCTTGGAAATCATGTTGCTGCCTCCATTGTGCATCCGAGTAATATTAGTAATTACTCGACCCTTCTCCATACGAGCTTCCCCCATAGACACCACCATAGCCACCATATTCGAGACCTTCCCTGTAGTCTCCATGCTTGTATCCTTGGAAATCCGTGTCTCCATCATCTCCGGCCTCCTCTTCGTCGTCCTCATTCTCTTTTTCATCCTCATCGTCGTCACCCTTGTTGTCGTTAGTGTCCTCGACTGTTTCGGCCCTTTTCTTCTCCGAGGGCATCAAGAAATTCGGGATGGTAATGTTCCGACCGTTGAAAATTCGGCTTTCAAAAAGCATAGCCACACTTGGATAGATAATGTTGTCATCGTAAGGGTTGCATCCGTGGTGTCGTGCGAACTCGGTGAAGAACGTGCTTAAGGTGAGCTTTGTTGTCTTCTTATCAATCATTCGTTGAACGTTCTCTATCGCGGCTATCGGTAGCTAATAGAGTTTTGCATCACCTTGGTGGAGCGCGATCCACAAGGCTCGCAATTCGAACGATGAGATCCGCGTCATGTCCTCCTTCCCCCAAAACACTTGCATGAAGAATTTATACGTCAAGTACATAGCGTTCGACCGTAATGAATTGGAATTAAAACGGCATCCGGGCTCCGGTGGTGATGCCAAAAGTTTCTCCCATTAAACCTTCTTGTCGTAATGATCGTGCTGAAATGACTCGTCCCCTGATTTGTCACTGTTTATTCCGAAGATGACGTTGAGGTCGTCTTTGGTGGTATGAAATGGGCGGTTGCAGAGTCGGCAATCGAAAGAGCCATCGGCAACCGGCTTGTAAGTTGTGAAGAACTCCAGCATTAGAATTCGGTGGCCAGTTTGCTTAACCTCCACCCATTTTTCCAAGTTGAGGGCCTTGATGCCCGCCATGAATTTCTCCGCTATTTTATCGCCCATTGCGATTTGGAAATTCCAAAGGTCAGTGTCGATGTGCCTAAAGAGAGTAAACGTCTCTTACGATTAAGGATTGAAATAACGTCTCCTCCCTCTCATCAATTAAATTGAACGGAGCCAAGCCTCCCCCGGCGTTGCTCGTTCCTTTCCCACGACTTCTTCCTGAGTTGCTTCCCTTCCTCGTTCGTGAACCAGAAGCCATTGCGATAAATGTTTCGAAAATTCGAGCACAAAAAACTCTCTTGGGACTTTCGTTGAACACCTATTGTGCTTCACACTTTCAACCAAGAACAACCTCCAACTCTACCAACAATCACTCCCCTTTTAAAATCCCTGCAAATCAATTCCCAAGCAGTTAAAGAGTTTGAGTTAAGCCGTTTTTACCTCTCGAACCGCGGAATCGTGTTCTTGAGGTTTGAGAGAAACCAATTGGGCTTGATTTTTTTTCTTCCGAACGGATGGAATTGCTTGAATTAGTTCTCCGATCGCATATGTTTGTTTGCAAGAATATGGGATTAAGATTGCTTTGAAAACTATTTTGCTCTTTTGCTATGTAAAAATAAGAGAGTAATTAGTTGAATTATGAAATTTTCGAGTTTAAGAAACTAACTTATATAAATTATGCGCTGTCGTTTGATCGAATGATGCTGCTGTCCGATCGGATGTGAGACCAGTGTGTTTGGTCCGGTCGAATAGCGCTCTTGTCCAGTCGGATGGTTCGACAGTAACTTTAGTCCGATCGGTTTAGCTCTCCATCCGGTCGGATGGTGCTGGCTGGGAATTCTTTTTTATGTGTATATATATATATATATATATATATTTTTTATTTTAATTAACGTATGTAAATGGATTTGTCCCTGTAAAATCTCACGAAAAGGTTCGTCAAAAAGACATAAATCGCGCAAACACAAACCTTTATTTATTCGATAAATGGGTATAATTGCTCTTATTTAGACTAGAAATTCAACCAAATGACAATAAGCCAATTCCTGAACATCATCGCATAAAATTAAGGTAAACAAGGAACTAAGATCCTATAGTGCTAGTTGGGCTAGGGGGTGGTTAGGTCCATATGCCAAGTTTTTAAGGTCCTTTATCTCCTCCTCCATCTTGACAATTTTGGCCTTCAGCTCGATGATCTCGTCGTCCGCTTCGGACAAGTACTTATGGAGCGTGGCCATGTCCTCCGTGAGTGTAGTCTCCTCGTTGTCGGCCCTCATCTCGTTCATTGTTTCTCGTTGCTCCTCCAATTCCATTTCGAGTTTCTCCACCATATCCTCATACTTTTTTCGAGTCACCCATCCATAACCAAGGTTAATGGGAGATGGGTTTTCGCTCATGGCTCTCAGCGAGTATTCAAACCCCATAGAATTTGTAAAGAAAAGATAGTTGTGAAGAATAAGAACACTGATGGTGGGTTTTATAGGAATAAGAGGCTTAGAGGATGGGAATTTAAGGGTCTTTTAAAATCAAAGTATTCCTCTTTTCCTTGAGTACCAAAAATAAAGGACTAAAAATTAGCTAATATTCCGCATAATCCTTACCAAATTAGACTTACCTTGCGTAATATTCTTACCAAACCCGCATTCAGAATCAGCTGATTTCACCGCAATATCCGATTGGATTGTAGGTTATCCGATCGGATGGTGTTTAGTCGGCATATCCTATCGGTCAAATCGGTATCCGATCGGATGATAGTCCAGTAAGTTTTATCCGACCGGTTGTCTTCATTCCTCCGATCGGATGTTTTGTGTTGAAGTTTGATTTCAAGCTTTCTAAACATCTTAAAGCATAAATAATAACTTTCAATATGAGAAATATGTACAGAAATGAGAATAAAATAAGAACACTTGGGTTACCTCCCAAGAAGTGTAGCTTTTAACGTCCTTTGCTAGACGTTACCTCTTTTTAGTTCAAGAATCTTGAGGTGGGTCGTTCAGTAACATGACTTCACGATCGGTATTGGGGATGAGTCCCCCATGATACAATTTCACTCGATGCCCATTTACTTGGAACGTGGAATTGCTTTTCTTGTCGTACAAAGTGAAAGCCCCAAATTTGTTGATATTAGTGATCAAGTATGGCCCACTCCATTTCGACTTGAGTTTTCTTGGAAATTTTTTGAAACGTGAGTTAAATAGTAAGGCTAGTTGCCCTACCTCCAATTCTTTTGGAACAAGCTTTTTGTCGTGCATATCTTTCATCTTTTGCTTGCTTACCCACGCCATCTCATAAGATTCATTTCTTATTTCCTCTAACTCGCTCAATTCCAACTTTCTAAATTCACCAGCCTCGTTCACATCCATGTTTAGTTTTCGTATTGCCCATTCCGCTTTGTGTGCTAACTCAATTGGAAGATGACAAGCCTTACCATAGACCAATCGAAAGGGACTCATGCCTAAAACCATTTTGTAGGCCATTCGATACGCCCATAATGCATCAAAGAATTTCATCGCCCAATCCCTACGGTTTGGCCTCACTGTCTTCTCCAGAATGCCCTTAATTTGTCGATTGCTTGCCTCCACTTGTCCTGACGTTTTTGGATGATAGGGGGTTTCTACTTTGTGTCGCACCCCGTATTTGCTCATCAACCAATCGAAAGCAGAAATGGCTACCTCCGTCACTTATGATTGCTCTTGGCACTCCAAAACGGCTGAAGATGTTCTCGTGTAAGAACTTGAGAACAATCTTGGAATTAGCCTTCCGGGTTGGTATCGCTTCCACCCATTTCGAGACATAATCAACTCCAACAAGGATATACTCATACTCTCCACTTTTCGGAAATAGTCCTATAAAATCGATGCCCCATACATTGAAGACTTCGATTACTTGATTCGGAACCAATAACATCTCATTTTTCTTCCCTATTGAGCCCGATCTTTGGCAATTATTGCATGTCTTGCAGTAATGGTGTGCGTCGGCGAATAGTGAGGGCCAATATAATCCGGATTGAAGACCTTTGAATGCTGTCTTTTGGCTTCCGAAATGTCCTCCCTCGTCATGACAAAACCTCAACACATCAATCTTTTCTTCGTCTGGTACACACATTCGGTAGAGTCCATCCTTGCAACGTTTATATAGGTATGGATCATCCCAAAAGAAACTCATGCATTTAGACATATATCTTTCTTTCTTGGGCATAAAGGTGTTTAGGGATAATATTGCATGCAAGATAATTGACAAAATCAGCATACCAAGGCTCGCCAATGTTTTCAACAGTGTTCGCATCCTCGTAAGGAAAAATATCATCAACAAAATCAAGTTTGCTAGACTCACTATCTATTAACATGCGAGATAAATGATCGGCAACCACATTTTCATATCCTTTTCTATCCTTGATTTCAACGTCGAACTCTTTCAAAAGGAGAACCCAACAAATCAGCCTTGGTTTACTTTGGATTTTAACAAATAAGTGGCGCAAGGCCGCATGATCGGTGTGCACAATTACCTTTGACCTAACAATATAAGAACGGGATTTATCTAATGAAAACACTTACGTAAATAATTCGCGTTCAATGGTGGTGTAATTATGTTGTGCACTATTTAGCATGAGACTAGCATAATAGATCACCCTTGGCAATTTATCTACTCGTTGACCCAAAACAGACCCTACAGCGTCGTTAGATGCGTCGCACATAATCTCAAATGGTAGTGACCAATCGGGTGCAACTACAATCGTTGCCTGTGTGAGTTTCTCTTTCAAAACGTTAAAAGCATCAAGACATTTATCATCAAACTCGAAAGGCACATCTTTATTTAACAATTTATACAACGGGCGATAGATATTAGAAAAGTCTTTTATGAAATGCCGATAAAATCCCGCGTGCCCTAGAAAACTTCTAATTCCCTTAACATCTTTAGGTGGTGGGGGTTTCAATAACATCAATTTTCTCTTTATCTACTTCTAACCCTTTACTTGACACAACATGCCCAAGCACAATCCCACTTTTTACCATAAAGTTCGATTTCTCCCAACTCAATGTCAAACAAGACTCTACACATCTTTCATGTACTTTAGACAAATTATTTAAGCAATGAGAGAAAGATGAGCCATATACCAAAAAATCATCCATGAAGACTTCGAGGAAGTCGTCAATGAACTCGGTGAGATGGATAGCATGCATCGCTGGAATGTTGGTGGTGCGTTGCATAATCCGAATGGCATTCTCTGGTAAGCATACGTGCCAAAAGGACACATAAATGTAGTCTTCTTCTGATCTTTCAGAGCTATCGCTATTTGATAATAGCCCGGAAGGCCATCCAAAAAGTAATAGTATTCGTGCCCTGCCAGTTTATCGAGCATTTGATCCATGAATGTAAGTGGAAAGTGGTCCTTTCTTGTTGCTGCATTAAGTTTTTGGTAATCAATACACATGCGCCACCCGGTGGTTAAGTGCGTTGGAACAACCTCTCCCCTCTCATTTTCCACAATTGTTATGCCTCCTTTCTTCGGGAAAACGTGCACTGGGCTGACCCACTCGCTATTGGATACGGGGTAGATAATTCCTTCTTCAATGAGTTTGAAGATTCCCTTTTTGACTACCTCTTGAAGTGTCGGGTTCAAGCGTCTTTGTCCGTCCCTTATTGGTTTGGCTTCTTCTTCTAGCTCAATTCGATGCATGCACATCACCGGACTTATTCCTCTAATGTCTCTGATGCTCCACCCAATTGGTTGTTTATACTTTTTAAGTACCTCGATCAATTCTCTTTCTTCATGCTTGGCTAGTTCTGCAAAAATTATCACGGGTTTTCTCTCGTTGGCCTTGAGAAAAACATACTTGAGGTGGATTGGAAGTCATTTCAACTCTATTTTAGGTTCTAATACGGTTTGAATGGATGTTTTGTTCACGTGCTCTTCTTCAATCTCAAATAGGTCGACCACCCCCTCCATATTAAAATTGTCATCCACGATGTTCCATTCCTCGAAAGGTATGACGTCGAGCAATTCTTTCACGCATTGATCCACTGAATCGAGATAAGAACAATCAGGTTCTATTGAATGTGAAGGAACGCTTTGAATGTCTTTAAGTGAAAATGTGACCGATTCGTCAAATACTGAAAGTGTCATCTTTCCTTAGCCCACGTCGATCAAGGTATGTGATGTTTCCATGAAAGGTCTACCAAGAAGAATTATGTGATCCTTGCTCGATTTTGTAATTTCTCTGACATCTAATATCACAAAGTCCACGGGGACTACTAAGGTGCCGACTTCTACCAAAACGTCCTCGACCACTCCCAAAGGATGTCGCACTGATCGGTTGGCTAACTGAAGTCTCAAGCTTGTTGGTTTCATCTCCCCAAGGTTGAACTATCTGTAAAGGGCGTAGGGCATCAAGTTGATCCCTGCCCCTAAATCGAGCATTCCTGTAGCTTTTTGTCCATCCCCAAGAGTTATCGTGATGCATAAACTCCCTGGGTCACCCATTTTCGGTGGTAGTGGTTGATGGCCAATTGCACTCACTTCTTTCGACAAAACTATTTTCTCGTTAGCATCTAGTTTCCTCTCCTTCAATGCCAGTTCTTTGAAAAATTTTTACGTATCCCAGCATTACCTTGATCACATCAAACAGCGGTAAGTTTACATTCACATTCTTCAACATGTTGTAGAGCTCCATGAATTTCTTGCTCTCTTTTGCTGGCTTGAGTCGGTTTGGAAATGGTACAGAGTCTCGGATGACTCGTTGCTGTTTGAGAACGCTTAGATTCTCCTGCGTACGGGTTTTATCCGACCGGATATCTTCTCCGGTCTGATCGGATAAAACTTCCTGTCCTCTGGTCCGATCTGAATTATGCCTCGTCCGATCGGATAAAACTTCCTGGCCACTAGTCCGATCGAAAATGTGCTTCGTTCGATCGGATAAAATTCTCTATTCTCCAGTCCGGTCATAATTTTCTCCTGTCCGGTCGGATAAATTTTTCTGCCCATCAGTCCGGTCGGATCTTTGGCCTATCCGGTCGTATTCCTTGGCTGATTCTCCCTTCGAATTACGTTTGTCATCATGATCCTCCCCTTCCGTGACTCCGATTCCATTATTGACTTTCTTGCTTCCCCGTAGCACGTGTTCGGCCATTGATTGCATGGGTTGATTGGGGAGTTTTATGGGGTCGGCTCCGAGGTTTGCCACTGACGTAGAAAGTTGCCTTATCCTCATCTCCAACTTATCCATTTATTTCCTCGTTCGATTATTTTCCTCGATGGTTCGAAGGGTTTCTTCCCAATTGCGTAGTGTTTCCATCTCTTGCCTTTGCCTCCAAAGTCGCAATTCTTCGTCAGAATCTTGGGGAAGTGGAGCACGTTGTTGTTGCGGCGGGGTTTGATATTGTTGTTGTTTTTGGTAACCACCTTGCCTTTACGGAAAACGTTGTTGATAATCACCTTGTCCCTTGTTCTAATAGGAGTTGTAATTGCTCGGTCCTCCTTAACTTTTGTTTGGTGGTGGTGGTTCCAAAATAATTAGGATCCGTTTGTTTGGGCGGTGGTATGTAATTTGGACTTTCGGGCCCGTACCTGAGGTTACTCGGATTATACGAGTTTTTAGCGAACTTGTTTCCAAATTTGTTGTTGGATTGGAATTCTTGTGCGGCGTTCACCTCCTCATCCTCATCTTTGTCAAATGTCGCGTCACACGCGTTGGATCCATGTCCAAATGCTCCACAAATTCCACACGTTTCGTGTGATGGCTGCGTTGTTTCCTTCTCGCGCGTCATTATTCCTGCCAACAATGCAACTTATCTCGTAAGCTCCTCAAGTTTGCTACTCTACCCTTTAGATGTCGATACTTCGTTTACTCTAATTTTCCTTGGTCTCGAACTTGTTTGCCTCAATTTTTCACCCAAAAGTTCGAATAATTCCCATGCCTCTATCGCGGTTAAGTCTCCAAAGTCTTCGGCCTTGTTCTCAACTTGTTGCTTAAGATTTGGCAATAATCCTTCGTGGAAATAGTTTTTGACCATTTCGAGACTATTGTTGTGATGCGGGCATGCTTGTATAAGTCCTTTGTATCATTCCCACGCTTCGTGGAATGACTCTCCATCCATTTGCTCGAAGTTGGTGATTTCTCTCCTTAGTTTGGCCGTCGTTTGAGCCGAATAAAATCTGCCCACGAACTTCTTAAACACCATATCCCAATTAGTTAGAGAATTGGGTCGACAAAGCCACTATTTAGCCTTGTCCTTCAAGCTACTCGGAAAACACCGCATCCTTAGTTGATTCTATTTTAATCCAAATGCTGGAATTTCGGACACCGCCGCGTAAAACTCTCGAATAAAGTTAAGCGGCTCCTCGTTTGCCATGCTATAAAAGGTTGGTAATTGGTTGACAATGTTAGACTTCAATTCATATTCTCGTGCCGCGGGGACTAAGACAATAGCTGAACTATATGGGCCAATGGTTGGGCACACGAGGTCTCCTTGTCGGCATTCGTTTGGATATCGTTGCCCTCGGCCTCCACGAACTTCCTCCAAAATTGTTCAAATTGTGTTGCTCATCTTCATATTGTTGGTCGTTGTTTTGCATGTAATTTTTGTGTTTTTCTTCGTGTTTTTAGATAGATTTTTATATAGATTTTAGTAGTTTTGAGTCATTTTTCATTAGGTTTTTAGGTCGTTTTTCTTGTTTTATTGCTTTTCGTGTTTCTTGCCAATTTTATATTTAATTTGGTTTAATTGGTTCAATTACCTTGAGGTTTGGTGAAATTCTTGGGTTTTTATGTTCAAAATCTCTATTTATAGGCTAAGGCATTGAGGACCAAAATTCAGGCCAAGAGAGGCTCAAAAATGCCCAAACATTCTGGAATGCTGGCCTAGTCTCGCGCCGTCTCGCGCCACCCGGTGCCCGCCGCGCGCCCATCCGCCCGCACACGCCCGACAAGCATGCAAGCACAAGGTACAACTATGCATAAAAACTCAAATAAAGCAAATTGACTAAAATGGAAAGCATGAATGGATAAAGCAATGAAAATAGATGAAAAAGTTAAAACTTTAAGGAAAATAACAAGCAACAAATAGTAGATCTAAGATTAAGCATGAAACAAAGCACAAAAATAAGATTTAAAATAAAACATGTGTAAAACTCAAAATCAAGACGATCCAAGAGCCGATCTAAGATCTAGATGTGTCACTCATCTAGATTCCATAGCCAATTCATATGTTTCATCATGAATTCAAGGTGCTAAGGCTAAAATCATAACATGAAGAACAAGCATGGAAATGAAGAACAAAGCATGGAATTAAAGCATAAAACATGAAACTGAAAGGGAACTTACTTGAATTAAAGGAAAGAGTAGCAAGCTTGAATTAAAATTGCATCAAAAGTAACAATCCAAATATTCCTTTGGATTGTTACTTTGATGCAATTACATTCAAGTTTTGTTTCATTTCTTAATTCAAGTAAGTTTCCCTCCAATTTCATGTTTTATGCTTTAATTCCATGCTTATTCTTCATTTCCATGCTTTGTTCTTCATTTTATGCTTTTTCTCTTAGCACCTTGATTTCATGTGTAGATCTTATGATTTGGCTATGGAATCTAGATGAGTGACACATCTAGATCATAGATCGGCTCTTGGATCGTCTTGATTTTGAGTTTTACACATGCTTTATTTTAAATCTTATTTTTATGCTTTGTTTCATGCTTAATCTTAGATCTACTCTTTGTTGCTTGTTATTTTCCTTAAAGTTTTGAACTTTCTTGTTAATTTCCATTGCTTTATCATCCATGCTTTCAATTTTAGTTAATTTGCTTTATTTGAGTTTTTATGCATTGTTGTACCTTGTGCTTGCATGCTTGTACTCGGTGAAACATTGCATTTTCTTGCTTATTTTCATTATTGCTTTGCATTTTCATATTTGAGGCACACGACCGAGGCATCCTACCAACTTGCATTTTCAATTCCTAGTTTAGTTTAGCTATTTTATTACTTTATTTTCATTTTTCTTTTATTTTTCAAAGCTTGAAACACATAGATCCTTCAATCGAATCGAATTCCGATAATACCGAGCCAAGAACCCGTTGAATTCGTTTCAACACCACAAAAACTCTAACTAACAAAATGGCATCGTTGCGACTCGGCTTGGTTAAGGCTTTCGATTTGATTGTTGTATCATTGTGTTTTTAGCTTTCTTTGGCATTTGACGTTTTTTTCTTTGAGTGTATGCAAGGTGCTTATAACTATAGTGGATACATTCCCGGCATGGTAGGGCATGGTGCAAACCATGCCGGGAATGAGACATTGTATAATGGGTATGGCAACGTGGGAGTGCATGGTGCAAACCAAGTTGCCAACGATGGATATCGATATGGGCAACCCGGCATGGGAGGGCATGGTGCAAACCATGTCGGGTTTGGTAGTTTCTCGGGCGTGAATGGTTATGGAGATCCAAATTCCTATCCGAACGTGCAAGCTCCATACTCCTATCCGAACGAGCAAGCCCCGACTTCCGGCTCATATGGCTATGGTGCTCCACAAAATTATCCGAGTATGCCGAGCCCAAATCCCGACCCATACGATGGCTCTCTCACTTCTAATTTCGATTATGCCTCATTTGATGCTACCTATGGCACTCATGATTCCGATCCATATACGTACTTTGGAAGTTCAAGCTCTAATGACCAAAATGCCCTTCCCGCCTTTGATATTCCGGTGCATGCTTCTATTCCACCACCCGATCCGACTCTCTTGGCCATGTTACAAGAAGTAAATTCATTGATCACTACATGTGATGCTCTTGAGGCTACATGTGGTGCTCTTAATGCTCAGTGTGGTGCTATTAGTGCTAAGTGTGACGCTCTTGATGCTACATTGGATCAAGTTGCGAGCGATATTGATATGCTTAAACGAGCTCATACGGATTCCTTACTCATGGACATGCTTCAAGAGTTAGTCGAAGAAGCGTATGTGGAGGCCAAGACTAATGAGGAGGTGGTTGGCCCGACCGTTGATATTAAAGATTGTTGCGAGGTTGTTGAGCCCCTTGTTCTACATGATAAGTCCGTTGTGCCTCTATGCGACCTCGATTTGTGTGTAGATGATTCTCGGTGTGTCATTGAGGGCAACGATGACTTTTTAGAGGGGGAGGTGGGGATTATTGATAAACCAATTGGAGACTTTAAAGATTTTCTTGGAGTGGAGATTATTAATGATGGGTTGGGAGTCGATTCCATCGAGAAGCTTGAAGATTTTCTTGGGGTGGAGATCGTTGATAACAAGATTAGAAGACTTGATGATTATTTTGAGAAAGAAGAGGAGTGCAAGTCGATTACCATCTTGGCAAACCCAAATCAAGGTGAAGAGGAGGCGGGGTCGGTTAAAGTGCTTGATGTAAGAGTACGATTGGATGGAAACCCGGAGTGGTTGAGAGAGCTAGCCCTTTGAATTCGAGTCTTGATGAAATGGTGAGAGACGGGATGTGGAGGTTGCTATTGGAGGGCTTGATGTTCGTAATGTCCAAAAGCGAGTGGGTGAAGCCCATTGACTTGGTGCCCAAGACGAGAGGCTCGTTAGTTCGTGAGGATGAAGAAGGAAGGTTGTTGGCCACGAGGGCGTTAACGGGTTGGAGAATGTTGATCGATTTTAAGAAGTTTCATGAAGTCACAAAGAAAGATCGTTTCCCTTCCCCATTTATCGACTACATGATGAACAAGCTAGCCGGCCAATATTCCTTTTGCTTTCTTGATGAGTCGTTGGGGCATTTCAAAACCACCATCCCGCCCGAAGATCTACCCATGCCAACTCCCACTTGCCCGATTGGAATGTTAACCGCTCAATATTTCTATTGGATCTTAGATGAAGTGTCGGGCCACTTCAAGACCACGATTCCTCCCGACAAGGAGGAGATTGTGTTGATGGACCCTCTCGTGATCTTCCCGTCTTGACCAAAAGGGAGTACGTCAAGCTAGTGACGTAAAACAAGCGCTTCTTGGGAGGCAACCCAAGTTCTTTCCATTTCTTTCTTTCTTTCTTTTATTGAAAAACCCAAAAACATTCAAAAATCCAAAAATCCAAAAATATTTAAAAAAATTGAAAAATAAAAAAATATATATTTTGTTATGATTCGTGTACATATTGAGTTTTTAATTTCGTGTGATTTTCTTTTCTAGATTTGGTGTTTCGACTATAACCATTGGGCGATTTGATAAGTTAGTAGCGTTCATGAAGCCGGGAGATACTAGCCATGCTTGATTTTTGATTGGATTGCTTAGATGACTAGGTGGACCCCACCGAGCTCGACTCAAACTCGCTCGGTTAAGGAAGTTTCTATTCACCCTCCTTTTACTTGATATTCATTAAAATGCAATGAGGGCATTGCATGGTTTAAGTGTGGGGTGGGTAGGTGGTTTAGGGTCCGGGTATCGAAAAGTATGTTTGTTGTTCTTAACTCGAGCCTTGGCGAAGTGACGCTTACTATGTGCGCATTTATATGGTTGAGTCGATTTTTGTGTCTTTCGTGTCTCGATTACATTGTTGAACAACTCCACGTGGTTGGAAGTTTAAATAGTTTACTTGTCGGGTTTTTGCATGTTTATGGCCTCTTGTGTGAAGGGTTGAATTTTTGTGCTTCGTCCAAACCCGCTTATATATATAATCAATATTTTCTCGTGAAAAGATTGCAAAACTCTAAAAGCTCTTTTGATTTTGCTCCCAAATTCGGTGCAAACTAGTGAGTAGCCTTGTGTGATTTATCGGCTTGCTTTTATTTTTATGGAAATTGCATTGAGGAGGTTTGATTTTGCTCGTACATGATTGAATTCGAAAATGACCTCGAGGCACATATATCACCCTTGTTCCGGCCATATTCATATATTTAAGCCACTTTAAAATCCCAAATGAGCCCCCTTGAGCCTCTATCCCGTTTCTTGTTAGCCGAGCTCGATTTTAGCTCTTATATCTTCATGTTAGTGAGGCAAGAGAGTGTGTTATTAGCTAATGAGAGATGTGTGGGAAATAAAGTGTGGGGTTTGAACAAAGCACAAAAATAAGATTTAAAATAAAGCATGTGTAAAACTCAAAATCATGACGATCAAGGACCCGATCTATAGCTTAGGTGTGTCACTCAACTAGAATCCATAGTCAATTCACATGTTTCATCATGAATTCAAGGTGCTAAGGTAAAACGCATAAATTGAAGAACATGCATGAAATAGAAGAACAAAGCATGGAAATTAAAGAAAGCTTACTAAAATAAAGGAGAGAATCCAAAAGCTTGATTAAAATTGCAAGGAATTAACGATTCAAGGGAGTACTTGAATCCTTCTTGAGCTTACAAACCCAAGGCAAAGCTTGAAAATTAAATCTAGAGAGAGAAATTAAGTCCCAAACCCAAGCTTGGGTTGGGAGGAGGTGATCTTACAAAAATGAGAGTTGTGTTCTATTTATACTAGATTAAATTGGGTTAAATGGGCCAATTTGACCTTAAAGCCTCTTTAAATCTCGGGTTTGACCCAATTGGACCCGTGTTGACCAAATTGGCTCAAGGTGGTTTGGAGATGGCTCGGAGGTGGCTCGGTCTTGGGCTGGACGAGAGTTGGCGCCCGGGCAGGGTTTGGCATCGGTTCTGGCCTGGATTGGCATCGGTTGGCGCCTGGGCAAGGGGTTTGGCATCGGTTCTGGCGCGGATTGGCATCGGTTGGCGCTGGGTAAGGGGTTGGCGTCAGTTTTGGCGCTGTTTGACGTCGGTTGGCGCTGGGTAAGGGTTTGGCGTCAGTTTTGGCGCTGATTGGCGTCGGTTTGAGCCTGGGCATCAGTTTTGGCGTCTCCTGGCGTGCGCCAAATGCTGCTGGGAGGCGCTGGCTTGGGTTTTGGCGTCTCCTGGCGTGCGCCAAATGCTGCTGGGAGCTTTGGCTTGGTTTTGGCTTGCCTTGGCAATGCTTGGCGAGCATTCCAGAATGTTTGCCACTTTTGAAGCTTGTTTTGGCACAACTTTTGGCAATTCTTGGCATGGCTTGGCTTCTACTTGGCTTGTATTTTGGCCCTCAATTTCTCCACCTTTAAAATTAGGAATTTTAAATATCAAAACCCAAGAATTAAACCAAACCTCCAACTAATTGGAATCATTTAACCCAATTAAACATAGAATTAACAAGTAACAAGAAAAACAACAAAACTAGAAAAATAACTTAAAACCTAAATAACCGACGTAAAAACCGTTAAAACCACAATAAAACCTAATTAAAAATACGAGAAAAACACAACAATTACATGTAAAACAACTACCCCACACTTATAGGTTTGTTCGTCCTCGAACAACGAAAAGAATCGAGAGTGTACATGCAATGAACATTGTGTAAAAAGAAAAATCCTTGTGCTTATCCTTATAATGTGATGATAGTATCAACATAGACTCGCTATCTTCAAGCATTGCTCGTATTACTCTTTCTCAATTGCAAGCCAAATCGATGACTTCCTCTCAAATGGAATTTTCGAGGGTTTCGCTCAATACACTCAAGTGTTTGATAAGGGACGTGTATACGCTCAATCGGACAATGCATGCACCTCGTCAAGATTTCACAAATCGGACGCTCAAAATTGCTCGTAGTACATGACCAAAGAAGAATCGAAAGAGGTCTTTATTATGGGTTGTAATGTTGGCTCTTTGGTAAGGTATGTAATTTTGGATATAGTGGCTAACACACGATCAAACGTGATCAATAACACACAAAATCCTACTTTCTAAAACCCGAAGCTTATAATCGCTTCACCTTTCCCAATTCACCAAACTCTCATTTGAAACCCTTTCGTATACTCACACGCTTTTCCGACTTAATTTCACAACACTTAGAAGCTTTTTGAATTTGCTTCTTTTTACTAAACTTAGCCTTTTGAATTAGGCTTTTCACATGAACGCACGCTTTATCACTTTTCGTGATTTGTGTTGGAGTATTATTATTCTTTTTCTTTTTTTTTTGTATAAGCAACTCAAAACCCG
>BMAC01000203.1:1128848-1161623 GCA_014905375.1 Phtheirospermum japonicum | reverse complement strand
GTGGCTCGCGCCATGGCCGAGCCTGGGCGCTGGTGGGCGCTGGTCGGCAGGCCTGGGCGGGTGCTGTGGGCGAGGGCTGGCGATGATCGAGCCATGGTCGAGCCATATCGAGCCAAAATGTGCCAAAAAGCTAGCCAAGGGTCTAGGAAGGTGCCTCCGAGTCAAACTTGGTCAAACCCAGGAATTTTAAGCCTCTAGGGCTATTTTGGCCCATTTAAACCCAATTAAATATAATATAAATAGTAGACTTCTTTCATTTTGTAGGACACCTCTCATTTTCTCCCAACTCAAGCATGGGTTTGGGATTAAAAAAATCCTCTCTCTAGTTTTTAAGATCTAATTTCTCTCTCTTAGGTTTTAGATGCAATTTCAAACTTTCATGTAATTTCCTTTTCTAGATTAGATTTAATTTCAAGCACCTCCTTGGGTTTGTAAGCCTAAGAAGAATCCAAATATTCCTTTGGATTGTTACTTTGATGCAATTACATTCAAGCTTTGTTTCATTTCTTAATTCAAGTAAGTTTCCCTTCAATTTCATGTTTTATGCTTTAATTCCATGCTTATTCTTCATTTTCATGCTTTGTTCTTCATATTATGCTTTTCCTCTTAGCTACTTGATTTCATGTTAGATCTTAAGATTTGGCTATGGAATTTAGATGAGTGACACATCTAGATCATAGATCGGCTCTTGGATCATCTTGATTTTGAGTTTTACACATGCTTTATTTTAAATCTTATTTTTGTGCTTTGTTTCATGCTTAATCTTAGATCTACTCTTTGTTGCTTGTTATTTTCCTTAAAGTTTTGAACTTTCTTGTTAATTTCCATTGCTTTATCCATCCATGCTTTCAATTTTAGTTAATTTGCTCTATTTAAGTTTTTATGCATTGTTGTACCTTGTGCTTGCATGCTTGTACTCGGTGAAACATTGCATTTTCTTGCTTATTTTCATTATTGCTTTGCGTTTTCAATTAAGGCACACGACCGAGGCATCCTACCAACTTGCACTTTTATTTCCTAGTTTAGTTTAGCTATTTTAATTATTTTATTTTCATTTTCTTTTATTTTTCAAAGCTTGAAACACATAGATCCTTCAATCGAATCGAATTCCGATAATACCGAGCCAAGAACCCGTTGAATTCGTTTCAACACCACAAAGACTCTAACTAATAGTCGTACTCGTCATTTTTCTAAACACAGTACATTTGTTCGTTCCTTCCGTTTCTTGGATGATTTGGTCCTCGTGCTCGGTTCTCGAATTCAAAATGATTTTGTTGGTTATTTCGGGGCTGGGGCCCTCTATTTCCAACATGATTTTTTTTGAATCTCTGATTTGCCCATGCATTGAAAGCTCGGGCTTCCTCTCGATTTCGTAAATATTGTGGCGTTCGATCGACTGGTTGTTCTGGCCACATCACTCAGCGATCTTCATGGGGTTGTGGTACCCTATTGTGGCTAAAATCATGTAAAATAACTTATTCTTAACCTCAGAAGACTGTAAAAAAGACTCAAATATGACTCAAAATATGTACAAAAGTGTAGCAAAAATGTACGAATCACCTATTGAGCACATGAACATGGCCGAGGACGTCACAGTCATGACGGACTCCGATGATGAAGATTTTGTGCCCGCTGAACTTGTTGCTGCACCGCCGACCACTTAAATAAAGCTCTAAAGAGGAAGAAAATCACTAATTAAAGAATAAACTAAGAAAGTTGAATACATACAAATCACAAGGACTTCAAATTATAATCCTTTACAAGAAATATCGAAATAAAATGCCAATCGACATCCAATTAGAGCTAGGTTATATGAAAATTTAAGTCAAATCAGAGAATAAAGAGTTGAGAACCTATAAGGAAAAAAAACACATTCATTACGAGAGATAAAATCAACACGGTACATTTAAATACAATAAATAATTATTAAAAAAAGGTGGCCAAACACGTACCCTCCAACCAAGTAGTTGTTAATTTTAGACACTTCACATTAAACAACCTATTGTAAGATCTGAATAACTCATCAATATAGAGATCACACATATTTGTTTTTGCATACCGATTACACAGATCACTTTAAAAAAAAAGACTATTAATTCGACAACAAAACCACACAATCTAAAATAATTATAAAAATTGGTCAATATTCTCGAAGCTATAATTAAAATCATAAGTATGAAATACAAACTTCAATATCATTTGTAGGAAATTAAAATTTACAGTGTCACGAGTTAATTCAATTTCTCCATCAATCAATCAATGTATTAATAATACTACCAAAATCCAAAAATAAATAATAATAATAATAAAAAGAAACATTAGTTAATGGGAAGTTTTACAGTACCCCAATGTATCATACCCATGTTTTTTTTTATCATTAGATCATTTCAGTTTTATATAATGGAATGATCTAATAATTTAAAATATATGGGGTATGGTACATTGGGGGTATTATATAATTTTCCAAGGTTAATAAAACCCAGAAGATTTTTATTTCTAATCACTATTAAATTTGAATAGCAAAAACTCAATGTCAACATGCAAGTTATAATTAAATGTCATCATTAACTAAATAATATCAAATCTTAATAAAGACAACATGACCAAATCTCAACACATCCAATGACATGAAATCTTTAAAACTTTAATTACATCTTGATGTACATATAAAAAAAACAATAGAATGGAAATTCAAAAGCGATTATGATACTTAAGAATTTGTTTTGTACTTTTTTTTCCAACTTTCTTCAACACTTTTTTAATTATTTTTTCCATAATTTTTTTTTTGTGTGTGTGGCTATTAATTCATATTTTTCCCACCTCATTTTTTGAATTATTATTAGGATTATTATGATACGGAAACTCGGTTTATTATTAGAACTATAATTCCTATTTTATTACATTGAGAAAATTAAATATAATAAAAGAATATTAAATTAGGCAGGTATTATGTCTGTATGACACATAAGCAACCAAACTGTTTCAAAAATAAATATAATACACAATATTAAATTAAGTAGGTATTAGACTCAAATGACACGTAAGCAACTAATATAATAAAAATACTAAATTAAATAGGTATTAAGCGCGATTGACACATAAGCAACCAAACTATTTAGAAAATAAATATAATAAAAGATTAATATTAAATTTATTTAAAAAATAAATATAATAATAGGAAATATTAGATTTATTATTATTATTATTATTTGGATTAGGATTACGCTTATTATGATAAGAGAAAATATAAATTAGTTAGATATTATGCTTGGATAGGACATAAACAATACAATTATTCAGAAAAATAAATATAAAAAAATATTAAATTAGATTATTCAGAATATAGATAAAATAAATTATATTAAAATTAGGTTTTTCAAAGCGTGACTATTAGTATTATTAAGGTAAAGGTTATAATTAAGGAAAAGACTACAGTACATTCACAATACCATACCCATGTATGGTAATCCAATCATAGTTTGACACCTCACCCATATTAATAAATTAGGATCTTTTTAAATAATTTTATTGGTCAATAGAAGTGGAGGTATCATACATTGAATGTACTGTATAAGTTCCCTATAATTAAATTAGGTTATTTAGAAAATAGATACTAAAAATATGATATAAAAACTACTAAATATTAAATTAGATAGATATTATATTCGTATAACACACAAACAATCGAAGTATTAATTTTTTATTTTTTTTGGCCAAATGAAGAATACACAACAAATATGTTACGATAATTTTGTATTAATATATAAGTTTAATTTGTTGAAATTGAAGTTTACATAGCGGGGAACTAGATTAACCAAGTTAAAGGGTGTTTCTCGATCCAACAAGCTAAATTATGCTGACCACCATAATCTAGGATAGGTTGTAATAAGGAAAAGGAAAATATTTTTAAAAAAAATTAAAAAAAAAAAGAATTAAAAAGAAAATGTTGACAACTCCAGTGAAATTTAACGATTTGGGTGTCATATGTCTTATCGACATCCTGAACTAATAATGAATGAATAGACATTCCAGAGCTAATTATGAATAATTGAGTTCATTATTCTGATGTTGATTACAATTATAGTATTCTTTTGCTCACCTTTACGATTTGATTATGAAAAAGTAGGGCCAATATATAGCTATTTCCAGGTTGAAATCGTCTACGAAGCCGATTTGGACACCCTACAAAGGATTGCATATTATTGAGATTTACGACAATTTGTATATTATTATCCACACGAAATTCTTCTTGGGATTTGCTCTGAAGTTGAAGTCAACCATCAATGTGCCAATCATCAAGTACATAGAGTACCTTGCACGAATTTTTGAAAACCACTTAAATAAAATATACTTACAAGTCGTCGGTAAAATTTTGTTATATATTTTTCATAAATAATAATATGGCGAAATTTCCCCTTTTTTCAATGAAACACTATATTCTTTTTTTTTTTCCCAATTCTTTGCACTGCGATTCGTTGGAATTTTGAATTCTAATATTTAGAATCTTTAGTATTCAAATTATGTAAATAGTAAGAATCTTTGTTTGTTATAGAATTCAAAATCCTTTACTTTTTAATGTAGATATTAAATTATTTTTATAAAGTGGATGATAATATATTTTTATATTATATTTAGTAATATTTAATTTTTTAAATATAATGATGATGTGATAAAAGAGATGAGTGTGAGGTTATGAGTAAGAAATGGTCGGTTGTGGATTGAACATTAGAGCCGTAGAACAAACGAGAATTGAGATTCGAAATCCCAATACAGGCATGGCATTGGGAGTTCTAGAACAAACAAACCGTTAGGAACTTCAAAATTATTTCTGATTTTTCTTTTTTTACTAAATTTTGAGCTAGTTTTCCAACTACGATACATATTCAGATCTCAATACTAACATATAAACGAATAAAATTATTGCCTCCGTCCCGTTGTATCTGTCGTTTTTTTTGTCCCGTTCTTTCTGTCGCACTTAAATTTTCAAGAGATAATCATTGTTACTTTTTACTTTTCCAATAAAAAGTAAAAGTTACTTTACTACTTTCACTCCTACCTTTATTTTCAGACTTTTAATTATTTTAAACACAAGGATATTATGGTCATTTGATACCTATAATTATAACACCAATCATATTTCTTGATCTCCGTGAAAGAACGGGAAGGAGGGAGTATTAGAACATACATTCATTCACCTAATTTAGTTGTTTTATGAGAACTCCTGGGTTTCAGAATGCTGAGAAACAATGTTTTTGAGTAATTTTAAAATGCAAGGATGCAAATTTAGGGATGTTACAAAAACTTCTACAAAGAAAACAAAAAGTTTAAAAAAAAAAAAAACTGGTTTGATTTAATCTTACATTTTTCCCGTTTATAAGGGGAAAAATGGTTCACCACCCTCTTTACATTTAAACAAATATTACAACTAACCATTTACAATCAAAACCGAATCAAACCTTTGAGAATATTTTGTAATTTTAAAACTTCTTTAGCTTTTTCTGTATATACTCGAACCTCAGAGGTAGTTTTCGTAAGTATCCCGCAAATTTAAGCTGAAATCAAAACGAGATGATGATCTCTATGGCATCAAAAGATGCTGAGACCTATTAACACTTGAGCATCATATTGCAATGTTCAACCAAAAAACAAAAATTAAAACAAAACAAAAAAAAAAATTGTTTAGTCAATAAACAGACATTGCCTCCCTGAATCCAATGCTAAAATTGTTCTGATATCTCTTCTTACCAAAATCACTATTTCCTTTCTGCATCATCGCCACAAACTCATTATAGTCTATCCGGCCATCCTGCAATTAATCGAAAAATAACACAAGAATTATTAGTAAATAACAAACGGAGCTAGTTTAGTTAATCAAACATTAATGGAGATTAGTATTTACGTACATTGTTTTGATCAGCCTCGCGAATCATTTCTTCCAAATGAGAGTCCTCGATTCCAAACTCTTGACAAGCCTTTTGGAGCTCGTCTTGAGTAATGTAACCACTACCGTCTTTGTCAAAGTAGGAAAAGGCTCTAAACAGATGATCCTCTTTCTCGATTTTGTTCAGATGCAACGTTGCTGCTATGAACTCTCCATAGTCAATCGTACCACTATTGTCAACATCTGCCTATAATTCCCAAAAAAGATAATAATAAATACAAATTAAAAACAGACTAACCGAGTGTTTAATCCTAAATGTTACAAAATTAATTTATTTTCTGTAAAAACATTTTATCAAGTGTATAAAAAGAAAAGAAACTCACAGCCTTCATCAAATCGTGAATTTCGGATTCTTCTAGATTAGCTCCGTATCTTTTGAGGCCGGCCTTGAGCTCTTCGAAAGTGATGTGGCCGCTGTTATCTGTGTCTATCATTTTGAACATTTCTTTAAGCCCCGCAATTTCTTCTTCGGATAGACTCTCGGCAATGACCTGTCATAGACAGAATAAATACGATTTCAAGATTTGAATAATCTATAAAAGGAAACAAGTAATCCTATTATTATGATTTTTCTTTAACAAAAAGGGTAAAAATCACAAGAAAATCGTAATCCACTTGTTTGTTCAATTATGATTTATCGTTCGAATATAGACATTTTTTGCATACCCTAAGAGCCATTTTTTTAAGCTTGTTCATAGCTGAGAAATGCGTCAAGCGACTTAAAACTGCAGAATCGAGAGGCTTATCGGGAGCTACTCCATCAACCTGCACCCATGGATGACCTACAGGGGGAAACAAACAATAACTTAAAATAGAAAATAATGATTTGTAGTCGAATCCGTATTCATTTGGATAACGAAAAACAAACAAATTCCACTCTTGACATTATAACCGGAAAAGAGCTCATAATTATTTGTTGCCAAATTACTACTATAGATGTGGATCAACAATATGGTAAGAATATAACACCGTTAACTCACATAGAACTTGATGTGCCGTTAATCGTTTTCTAGGATCCCGAATGAGCATTTTCTTCACAAGATCCTTTGCGCTATCGGAAATCTTAGGCCAAGGATCCGACGTGAAATCAATATCAGCACGCAAAACCTCTTCAAATATCTCTTGTTCGCTCTCTACCAACATCAGAGCAAATTACAACCATGAGATGAGAGTTGACTAATTCAAAGGAAATACAAACTATTATGTGAACAAACAAACAAAAGAATCTTTTATGTTATAATCTTACCACCCCAAAATGGAGGCACACCAGATAAAAGAATATAAATGATCACACCCGCACTCCAAACGTCCGCCTGCGGCCCGTAACACTTTAAAAGCACTTCCGGAGAAACATAGTACGGGCTTCCAACCACATCCGAAAATATTTCGCCTATTGAATGAATTTAATTAAATAAATATAAAAACACTAATGCTCAGATAATTGAAAGAAACACTTAAAAACAGCTTCTAGAAACATACCGGGCTTAAAGAACATAGAAAGCCCGAAATCAATCGCCTTCAACGGCGAGTCCTCATCCTCGCTAACAAACAAGAAATTCTCTGGCTTAAGGTCCCGATGCATGACGCCCAATGAATGGCACGTCTCGATCACCCCAACGATCGTCCTCGTCAGCTCGGCTGCTTTTTTCTCACTGTAATGCCCTCGTTTAACGATCCTATCGAAAAGCTCCCCACCCGCACAAAGCTCCATCACGACATGAACGGCCACATTATCCTCGTATGCCCCCTTGATAGAAACAACGCTCGGGTTGCCCGACAAGTGGTGCATGATCTCAATCTCTCTCCTCACGTCGTCCACGTCCTCTAGGGTTAACAGTTTCCGCTTCGCTATAGATTTGCACGCGTACTCGTTTCCGGTTTTTCTCTCCACACAGTGGAATGTGGTCCCGAACTGGCCGTGCCCGAGTTTGTGACCTAGATTGAAATGCTCTTTCAAGTGGCCCGTTTTGGTTCGGAGCACCGAATCGACTTTAAGGCCCACGCTCATCATTCTCTTGACGTTGTGGGGTGTTTTGGGTTTTTGGGGTTCTACGGGCCCGGGCTTAGGGTCTTCGGGTTTTTTTTCGTTTGCCGGGGTCTGAGCCAGTTTTGGCTCTTCCGGTGCTACTATGATCACGGGTTCTAGTTTAACGGGTTGGGAAAGCCCGGTATCGGTTTGTTTCTCGATTTTCATCGTTTCAGGGGGCTTGGTCGAGGTAGGGTCGGGATTAGTGGCCGGGCCGACGGTCTTTTCTTTGTTTTTATTGTAGGAAATCATGTCTGGTGTCGTATTGGACCACCATGATTGCGAGATTGTGTGGAAAAAGCCATCTTTGATCATTTTTCCATTTACACAATTGTTTCCCATCTGTTTGCTGGAAATTAATATAATTTGCTACCCCTAAAAACTACTACTACTTAAAAAAAATTATCAAACTTGAGTATGAAAGAGCATGATGTGACCTAATGGGCATACCAAAGAAAAATCAAAATAACAGCAAAAGAAAATAATTTTCAAGAACAGGCGGGATTATATAGCATAAACAAATAGTGAAGGCAATTAATACAAATAAACCCTCTAGAAAACAGAGTTTGGGAAAAAAAAATTAAAAGCCATAAGAATCCCAGATATTGAAACCACTAAAACCCCACCAAAAATTAAAAACATACATAATAATGAATAAAAAATCAGACCTTTAGAGAGAAGAAAGTTTCAGATGACAAGGACTGAGAAAAAAAAAATCAATCAGGGCAATGAAGGAGAGTTGAACAATACAAAGACGAGGATGAGAAATGGAAAATGAGATAAAATGGCGATTGGATAAATGGAAGGGTTAATTGTTTACTAATAAGTCCCTCTCTCTCCATTTATATCTTCTTAATCAACAATGGATAATTAGGGTTTTGAATCTCCTCTATTTTTTTTTTCCTTTCTTGTAATAAACGAGAATTGGAAAGAGGAGAAAGGAGAGATTGGGAAAAGGTGGCAGGTTTTTCTGTTGAAGCTTTACGCGTTTTAATTAGAAAAAAAAAATAATACAACTAAGATTTAATGTGATCTAAGCCATAAATATAATATGTTAGTAGTATTAATATAAGTTAATATCATTTCCAAACGTAAAAGATTTTGAGTTCATTGTTTTCTCTCCATCCACATCTCCCTTTCTCAATATTATTTTTTTATTATTTATTATTAATTTTTTTTAAATTTTTTTTGGTGGAGATCGAGTAACCCACGCCCAAATTAAATTATGTATTAATTGCAATTTCAAGCAATAAATTTGCTTATTGATGCTCACAATTACATGTAAATTTTATAATAAATCTGAAATTCATTATGATTTCTTTTGAATTACGCCATATTCAGTCTAGTCGATGAAGTAAATAGAATTAAACCTTCACCTTATATAGCAATCCTCGAAATCTTGAAAAAATCAACACTAATTAAGCAATACACGGTGAATATAGGAGTATTAAGTATTTGTTCATATATAGAGATTAGAGAGCTAAGAGGGGCGACCAGGACCAAGGCTACAAGAATATTGTTGACCTTAATTAAATCTTAACACATCTTAATTGTATGCACGTATTACCAAATTTTAGTTTATGCCTACATATTAGCAATTAATCTAAGACCGCGTATCTTTGATTATTTCCACGCAAATAAAAAAAATTATCGTGAAGTGGTCAGCCACTAAGACGACATAAGTTTTTGAATAATTCTTTATGCACACTTTAATTTACTCGTTCCTGAAAATGAATGTCTAAGGTTAATTGTTATTCTGATCTATAGCTATAGAATAGTTATGGAATAATTAATCCCTTAAGATTCAAAAAAAAAAAAAAGGTATTGAATCCTTTGATGTTGTCTCATTGAAAGCTGGAAAACTGTGACGATTTGCAACAAAATATTTAATCTGCTAAATATCAGTAAACAGGTTCAACAAGCAAGATTAATAAATTTAGTCCAAACAAAGTTGACTATCAATAGTGCTAACTAGTATATAAGTTGGGCTATCAAGAGCACAACGTGCAATCACGCCAAGTACTTGGGGAGCACTAAAAACTTATCAGCAAAACACTCTCTTTTTAAATATATTGACCTTAACCTTCTATTTACAAACACCACCAGCTTTTAAGTCTCGACCAGTTTTATTGCAATAAAATCACTTCTTTCACGAAATTTCAAAAGCTAATGTGCAAAATGATTTCTAAAACATGCACATCCATTACAACCACATACATCTATAAAGAAAACGATGCAAGCGCAAAAGTTACGGTTAAGGTGACTCTAGCGCCACTCCATCTACAAAGACAAATAGAAACCTAGTTCGATTTTATTGTATCACAAACAAACTATGAAATCTATTAATGTCGCCTCAAACATCTTTCGCTAACCCAGAAAGATCAACATCTCCATCACGACTACTATTCTTGGGAAGAGCTTCTTGTCGAGGCGCACCTTCAACGTGAACTCCACGCCCGCGTGACGACGACCCTTCTTTATCTAATATGTTTGGTGTCCCGACCGACCTAAAGAACTCGTTCTTCATATCTTCGGCTGCTTCGAAAAACCGGCCCATGCCACCAAATAAGCTACGTTCGATGGCTTCAATGTCACTACGCAAACCCGGAAAGTAAGATGACATATTTTCTCCGGACTCCAAGGAAAACGAACCTTTAACCATTTGGTCTGTAACATCCTCTTCAGTGTATTCTTTGTTCGATTGTACCATCTCGCTCGGCCTGGTGAATTTTTTATATATTTTATTAACTAGTTAGTCAATCATTGATTGGCGATATGCAATGTTAATGAAATACAGTTAACATACTTTATACAAATTTCAAAAGGAATATAGCGTAAAAAAAATGTGCGACGTAAGCTTTGAATATGTTTGAAAATGGAATAAACACCATCATATATCACAATAAAATCTCTAAATAAAGTTAATTTGCCATCAATAGAGATAATAAATTAAGCTACCTAAACAGGGATAATTAACTACGTGGGGGTATGAAATGAGCTTGAAACCAATAGCAAAGTAAACCAATTCGAGCAATCCTTATGTAAATAAACATGACTTAAGTAACTATTTATCGACACAAGTTCATTTAACTCGGTGTGGTTTACGTAAGGTCGCCAATAAAATTTACTAAGGTGGCTGAGGAGCATTTTGCAAAAAGGAAACCGATCACTCAAATCAGTTTGAGAACATATCCAGCCAACGCCATATATATTTATGTGATTAAAATTATACTTGTTTTAACTCTAAAGTATTAGTTCAAACGAGATGAATTAACTTGTGTTGCTCTTGGTTTGGTAATATAACTCAAAAACTTCAATGAAAAGGATAGGCTGAGTTTAGTAATCGAGGTTTTTAAGTTCTGGCTCTGCAGAATTGGTTATTGCCAGTTTTGTTGCCTTGGATCAATTGTTTCAATTTTCAAGCAACCAAAATATGGCCAAAACATACGATTGATTATACGAATGCTTTCAATTTGTCTTTCACATAATCAGATGAGCATGATGATACACGTCAGTAACATAACAAAAGCAAATAAAATGATTGAAAAAACAAATAATAATAATTATTATTATATTAATAATCATAGAGAATGCCTAACACATCCCAAAAAAAATAAAATTAAAATAAATAATAATTATAAACTAATACTAGTTGCATAAATTTCTCGAAAAATTGAATCCGGCGAAAAATGATAACAAACATAGATTTGCTTACACACGAAAAATAAGCAAATCAAATATTCGATCAATTAAATTCAGAGCACTGCTATTTAAAATATACCTTCCAACGCAGTCCTTGAAGATCTGTTCCGTTTTCTCGCACTTGCGAATGAAATTGCCAGGCTCAACTTCCTCCGTGCGGCACTGAGACGACACCACCTTCCTGGTGGCGCAGCGGTCGCCTTTACCGTCTCTAGAGGAAGAGGTAATATAGTCGGTATCGTCATTCTTCCACACCCAACCCATTGTCGATCAAGTTGTTTGCCCAATTCTGTGCAATGTTCGGTTTGTGTCACAAATCTAGAAACCGCGATGCCATTTAATATTGGAGGGCAACTACGTAATTACAGCCACCATTAATATGCGGATTATTTTTGGTAAAGGGCATCGAAATACGCACACAAAAAAATTTATTACTTCACACCCCCATTTTAAAAAAAAAATCACAAATTTACAAAATTACCCTATTAACCTTAAAAATACCAAAATTCAATTCATATTCTTCGACTTCTATCACCACCATATCGCCGTTGTCGTCGTCGCCACCACCACCACTGCTATCACCATCGCTTTGTCGCCTCTCTATCGCCACCTCCGACACCATCAAGCGTCGCCGCTCCAACCTCTCCCCCGACTCCGACGTTGCCGGCCTCGGCCTCCTCCTGCAGTGCGTCGCCACTTACAACCTCGACGACGCCAGCCAACTCTTCATCGAGATCGCCGAGCTCTCCACCCCCTTTGGCTCCTCCGCCCAATGCGTCGGCGCGTACTTTGCCGACGCCCTCTCAGAGCGCATCATCGAGGTTGTGGCGGCGATGGTGATGGCAGTGGCGGCGACAGTGAGGTGATGGATGTTGAAGAAGATGAATTGAGTTTTGGTGTTTTAAGGTTAGAGGCGCATTTTGGTATTTTTGTGGATTTTTTTTTAAGTGGAGTGAACTAATAAATTTTTCATGTGGTATATCCGCGCCCTTGGGGAAATTCACCCATGGCATTTTCCCTAAATATTTATTTTTCTCATATATGGTTGTATTAAACTCAAATAGTACTTGTATTTCAAATTACAAGCGTAGACCAAATAGTCTAAGATAAACTTGTATAGAAAGACTCTCGTCCGAGAATATTGAGAGAATTAATAAGGATTAGTTCTAAAAACAGTCTAAAAGTGATGAGCACATGAGCATGACAAGATAATAATGACATGGGTTATAAGCGACCGCTCGTCGTTGAAGCGTCAAAAATAATATTTATAAAAGTTTCTCGACTTTCCTCTACTAACTAGTAGCAGCGGCAAGCAAGGGTCAATCCCACGAGGAGTGTGGATTAGTTTGTGATTATTCGTATTTAACTAAAATAACAAACGGGGTAAAGGATAATAACTAATCTAAAAAAACTAAATAATTAAAGAAAACAAAAAACACATAAACGAAACAAATAAGAAAATAATAAAATAACTTTTCAGTCCTAGTTCAGTTTTCACCCTCTTTCAATTCATTTAACCAATTGCAATATGAAATCCACTCATCATATGAAACTAAAAACCCTAAGTAACAATAAGCTCTGCTACTCGAATTTGCCCTTACCGTGTATTTAATTAAAACAAGCTATTTAATTAACTCTAATTAATGAACAACCTAAAATAAGCTCTCTAGATTTAATCCACCAACAGCATTAAGAATCAGGCAAATAGGTTAATCTAAGCAATAAACTCATAAGCTCGGTTTATTTAACTTATGTTGTGTTATCCCTAATGATACGAGACCATTAGTTGCTTCATAGAAATCGAAACTACGACAATTACACGGGAAGCAGTCCTCTTTCTAGCAATTGATAACTAAATCCCTAATTTAGGTGGCCAATCCAAATTAAGAATTAAGCAATAATGTCATGAATTTAGCAATCATGATATGTAAATAAAATAACACAAGCAATTTCATATGAAGAACGAAAGAAATACGCATAAATTAATTAAAACATAATATCACGAGGGTTTCCACATCCCTGGGACTAGATAAACAATCACTCACTCATGGAGTTCATAGAATAATAAAAGAAAAAAAATAAATAAAACATAATTCTAAGATAAGAGTGCCTTGGAACCCTAGGATTAATGTGTTTTCCGAATTTGGTGTTTAAGGGAGGTATTTATAGGTTTAGATGTCTTGGAGAACAAGTTCCCTTACTAAAATAGGATTTCCGCCCCTTCTATGTCGGTTATGCAATTTCCATAACTGTTTCCTGCACTTTCTATACCGGTTTCCTAGCGAAAATAGGACTCCCAGCGCCAGAAAAACATGGGCGGGCGCGCGTGCAGCATAGGCGAGTCAGGGAGCTTTCTATAACGGTTCCTAACTAGCAGTGATGTTAGCTGTAGGCTAGCTACCGCTAGACTTCTATAACGGTTGGACCCAGCGATAACCCTTCTAGATAGCCCAGAATCGTCCTTTCTTTGCCAATTCACTCGTTTTGTCTCTCGTTTCCTCGTGTAACTCTTATGCATCGTCCTTAAATCTTCAACTCACCAATTTAGCACCTAATTACTGCAAAATAGATCAAAAATACACAATTGGTGCTCGACTACTCATAATAATAAATATGCGAGAAATAAACATATATAAGAATATTAAGCACGTAAAAATATAGGAATTAAAACATTAAATATCGTACAATTTCTCGTCTATCAATAAGCAGGATGGAACAGTACAGAGACCTTATAACCTGAACATCATCATCGCAAATCCAAAACAACAATTCCAAATTAAAATCAAACTTAGCACGTGCCCTACGAAGAGTACAGAAAAACCAAAAGAAAAAAAAAACAAAATGAAATATAAATACATGAAGTAGAGATTCAGTGCAGAGCCTTTCGGAGAGTGTTGCAGAAAAAACATTCCTGCCACTCGGCTATTACAGATTCATTTGTGGCCCTCTCTAGTTTCCAAACATTCTCGAACATCTAGAGGTTACGCGATTTCTAGAGCCACCAAAGAATGTAAGTGGTAAGTTGAATATTGTCTTTTGAGCAATTCTCTCATTCATTTTGCATATTTGATCCAACCACATGTGAAAACTAAAAAGTTATGAAATCAAGGCCTTCCCAAGAGATTGGTGACAATCTCCAAGTCTGTTTTGCTCTAGGACAATTGCATAAAGCATGCTCCAATGTCTCAACATCCTCACTTGCATATCCTCGCTTGTCCATTGCATAGCGAGTCAATTGGAATGCCATAAGAGTGCGCGGATCCCACTTTGGTCATTCTACGGCCAAAAACATAAAACGAGTGAAAATATACGAAAAACGTTATAGAAACCGCGCAAAAGTTACAAAACCTAAAACTAATAAAATAAGCCTAATCGACTCCTAACACCCACAAAATGCAAGCGAAACACATGCGATCACGACACAAAAAGGTAAAAAAAAATACGTAAAAAAACGTGCAAATCATTGGACTACATGAATACTCTTCTCAAATGAAGTCGTAATGGTAGTGTGTGAAACTTCGAGAAGAGAATGTATTTTCGTCCAACATGTCTCAAAGTGTCTCATACTCGATTCCAAATGTCTTTTCAACTTGGTATGCGCACTCCTCACCCTAGAAATGCATTACAAAAAGTAATCAAAATTAAATAGTGTTAAATAATAAATACACGAAAAATATTTTTAAGTACCCGTTAGTTATCGTATTGTTGAAATGTAAAAAACTACTTATTCATGTAGAGATAAATAAATCTTTGTAGGGATTAACCCATTGATTAGTACAATATTTTACGGCTAATGGATGATTTGAATAGTAAAACTCAAATCTCCTCAATTGTTCACTGAAGTCCACTTCGTTATTGATAAACATCACTTTATTCCATGAACTATTAAAAGAATCAAACTCTTCCTTTGTGCGAAATATTTTCTTACAATTTGCCAACACATTTTTACCAATATGCCAACGATATAAAAATTGCCTCGCATTTGGAAAAGTAGCCGACAGCACATTATCAACGCATTTTCCTTATCAGTGACAATAACTGTGGGCAAACACGAGGGATTCATTAACAATTTGAGGATAGAACATGCCCACATGTAATTTTCCTCACGCTCGCTCTATATAAGCGCAACCAACCATAAACGTATATTCGTCGAAGTCACCCCAACTATCTCCATTAAAGATATTTTATAACAATTTGTCTTGTATATATAATCCATCAACAAGATAGTTGGAAATGCAAGAAGCAAATCAACCGAAGTTAGGTGAGTAAAAAAATATCTTTAACTTGGTCAGTCTTACTTCAATGATTCTAGGGTTTCTTAAATTAAACGAAATATTAAATTAACGTGAAAAAATAAAGATTCTCCTCTAATTTTGACATGAGAAATTGCAGTTGTGATCGGCCTGAATGCTCCACGGCTCTATGATTTGCTTGAGCATTGTAAATAGTTCTCATTGTTGACACATTACCAGGATGTCTAGTTTGCAATCCGTACAATATTTTTTTGGTCGGCTATTGCATCTTTTCATATCACAACCAATGCATTTTCAATAGGAGTTAAGTGACCGGTATAAAAATGACCCTTCAAGTGTTTGGCAAGAGGGTAATTGTGCATGTAATATGTTATTTTCAGCGATCACTTCTCATCACCATCAACAAACATTCGGAAGCCATTTAAAAGGAATGGACATCCGCACTTCTTTGTTCCAATTTATCTCTTTTTGGATTTTTTCCTTCGTCTCCATCTCTGATTTGTCCGTTTGTGATGTTTGTCCAACCATGCCACGTTTTTTCACTCCGTTCGTATGCTAGAAAATTTTGAGCTCACTCTCCCCATTGTTTGATCTTTTAATTACTATCACCATACGATTTTCAATTCTATTCGAACGAACCCAATTTACTAATTCATCTCAAGTTTCAAAATAATTGGTTGTGTTGAATAAATATGAGTAGTCTGCAAACATATCATTCCTAACCAAACTAGCAAATACTATTTCCAGTTGACATTGTGTTTGGCTCCTAAAGAATGTGTTCGAAAAAAATTAATGAACAAACACATCATGTTCGGAAATAGTATTCGAACATATTGCTATTGTTCGAACTATATTTTCGAACGACATATATCTCTTCGAGAAAATTAGTTGAACGTTTCTTTCTAACAACCTTTAAGAACAACATTCGAAAACTATTTTTGAACAATTATACAATATTTGAAAAAAATATTCAAACATACCCTAAATATTCATCAAAACTAAATCTAAGATAATCGTGGTTTTGAACCTTCATGAATAGTAGTATATTTAAAAAAAACGAGCAAAAAACTAGTAAAAATAGCAATGTTCGTTGATTGAAATACGATAGTTGTTAAGAACATTTACATTATTCACATTGTTCGAATTGTTATCCTCCATTCTTGAGATTTTTAGGGTTTAATGTGGTTTTTGTGTTTGGTAGTGAAAGATTTTGGGAGAAAGAAAAAGATTTGAGGGTTTTTATCTTTTTGGTTTACAATATACTAGTTTAACACATGTGTATTACACGGGATTTATAGAGTAAAATAAAAAATTCAAATGATATATTCTCAACCCGTGCCCTTGTACATGTCTAATTTATTTATTAATTATTGTATATTAAATTCTTTAAATTTTAATATTTAGATTAAACTCGTTAATAATTTTATAAACATACTTATAAAAATTTTAGGGAAAAATATTTTTTGCCACCTGTACTTGTAGCATTTTTATGGTTTCCAACCTAATATTTTTTTTGTTGTTATTAATAACCCAAAGTATGCGGGTTTTGCCCTTTGCAACCTTAAGGCATGAGGTTTACGTGCTTCGATTCAATCATTTTTTGAATGAAAAATAGCTTGAAGGTTGCAAATAGCAAAATCCGCATACTTTGATTGTTAATAACAAAAAAAAAAACATTAGGTTGCAAACCATAAAAACGCTACAAGTACAGGTGGCAAAGAGTTTTTTTCCAAAATTTTAAAGATGTCACAATATCAACCAGTATCTAATCTCTATTTATTTATTATTATTATTAAATTATTAATACTTAGATTAAACTCGTTAATAATTATTAGTTACATACTTTGAAAATTCAAAAGTTATTACTCTCAACCTGTGCGCATTGTACTGATTTCCAATTAATATTTATTAATCATCATTGTATAATTTTATATTTTTATGATTAATTGAATTCATTACTAATACTTAATTACATACTTAAATTATTTCAAATAGCTCGACATTTTTGAAAAATTCAAAAGCTATTACTTTCAACCCGTGTCGCATTGTACTAGTTTACAATCAATATTTACTAATTATTATTATATAGTTTTGTAATTTTATGGTTAATTGAATTCATTACTAATACTCTGTTACATTATTAGACTATTGCAAATAACTCGTAATTTACTTATATTTAAATTTTGAGATTCCAGAAATAAAATTATTTTAACTTTGATTATAAATACAATTTATTAAGTTAATTTCATAATTAAATAATTTTTGTAATTAAAATTATTTCATATCTAATTGAGTTAAAATAACAAATTTAATTTTTTTTTACTAATAATATATGACTTATTTATATTTTTATATTAGACGATAAAAGAAAACTATTGAATTATGAAAAATATATTAAAAGAAAATTATTAAATTAGGCATAATATAATAATAATAATAAATTATAAATGAGACAATATACAATAAAATAGAAATATTAAATTAGGTGATATTAGGCTCGGATGACACACAAGCAATCGAAGCACTATAATTTTTATTTGCTAAATGAAGCATGCGAAAGACACGTAGGTTAGGAAGATTTTGCATTAATATATAGGGATGATGTGTGTATTAATGCATTATACCGGGATTATAATATTTAGAATATATCTAATGTTTATTTTTCTAAGAATAATAATTTATGATTATTTTTTTTTTATTTGCTTCCATTTATTTTTTTTTTCTTCCTATTTTGTCATAACAATAGTTTTTATATAAATTTTTAATATTATTCTCAATGAATATATTAGGATTAGATTAAAAAAAATAAATTTATACATTTTATGTGAAGCCCCGTCTATTTACTCTTATGATTTATTTAAATTAATTTGATTATTCTTTATATCACTAATTTTATTTCATTTTAATTGAAATATTTTATTACAATAATATTTTGTTGGATTGTATATCGGGTATTATGAAATTATTTTATTTATATTTATTTTATTGTGTAACGAAAATAAATATACACAGTATATTTTTATTTTAACTCATTATGTTAAATCGAGCTCAAAATCCTTTAAACCTATTCAATTAAATAGACCCAAACCATTGAGCCCAGCCCAATAATTTAAGCCCAAATAATAAGCCCAAAGGCCAGACCAATTCCAAACCGCCTCATTCCTTTATATAAGCTGCAACTTGAGAAAAACAGGTCAGTCCTTTTCAACCTTTCCTCTTCCAGCTCATTTCGAGGGCACCTTTGGCAGCAAACTTCGTCGGGCTTGTGACAAAAATCCGACCGTCAGATCATAACAGAGTGTTAACCATAGATAGTCAACTTCATAAGGTTTCCAACGCCACCTCCGGATCGTCGATCGGAGTTCTGGATCATCGGAAAAACACCGGCGAAGCTTCTGCGCGCTGTCACATTTCGGGCCAGCGCCGTCGAACTTCGACGGCCGATTTCCGGCGAACGGCAGGTCCAAATTTAACGAATTATATATCAATTTGTTCGTCTTTACTTTAGCTTCGAAAGCCCTTAATTATTTTCATGTTTAGAGTCTTATCCAGTCAGGGTTTTGAGTATGAAAGGTTGTGCGTATATGTAAGTACGTATTGTGTGTGATCGTGTGTGTGTTTTCCCGACCGGTGATGGTCGGAGCTTGGTCGGGGAGCAGCCAGGAAGTTGTCGGCAGTGGGGCCGTCAGGTTGAGGTGATGTTGATATGAAGGATGTGTTGAACTTTAGTTTTAAAGTTTTAGGGTGGAAATGAAATGGGTTAATAATTTATGAGTTGACTTATGAGAATTAGATATAATTTTGGACCCAATTGAAGATTTTAAAAACCTCAATCTGACCCTCAAAGTTTCAATTTAATCCTCCTAAATTCAACTTTGGTTTATTTCGAATTGACCCCAAAAATCAGATTCTTAAAAATATCAGATTGACCCCACAAACTTTTCAAAATTTCAAAAATCTCATTTTGACCCCAATTAATTTATTAATTTTTCAAAATCGTACAACTTTCTTAATTGTGAGCCGAAATGGGTCAAACAACTTTCAAATGATTTCAAATTTGAACCATAACTTCGTTATAGTATCCTCCTAAGTAAGACGTATCCAAAATTACAGATTTACACTTTGAACTCCAGATTTCTAGAATCGAGGTCGAACGTCTTTATTAGACTATTACGCGATCAAGTCGATTAGTTTCACTTCCAAGTGACTTAGGATCTTAGATATTACTTTATTATATGTTATATTTATAATTTTTATAAATATATTATGTTTTAGGACTCAACATGAGCTTTTATTTGGAAGTGACGTGGCATTTCATATACTAGATCGGGAACCTCGTAAAGCCGCCATAACAATATGCTTGATTTTGGAAAGAACCTCAATTAAGGTGAGTAAAACTTTCTTAAACTGGGGAGTTTGAAAATTCTCAAATTATAATGCGTTGTTTGTACTTATCTGCGAGTAAAATATTTTTAACTGTAAAGTTTGAGATTTTCCAAATTCAAAAGCACTTGTTGCTTAAACATATTTTTTTGTTTGTATAAGTCTTTTGAAAAATAGTATTTTGAGGGTAAATATGCAAGTGTGCATTGCCATTTTGCTTGTACTTAATCATAAGTTCAATTATATGATTTTATATCAAAAATATCATTTGAACTCGACTGTTGTTGTTGACGGTCTGTTATCGATTGTTATTGTCTGTTACTGTCTGTCAGTCACTGTTACTGTCTGCATGTCTGTCGTTGTCACTGCCTGTCATGCACGAGTAGTTTGGGCAATCAATCGAGCAGGTTGCCTTTGGTTCTTGCTTGACTACTCGTGGTACCTATTCCCATTTTTCCTGGTCGGGTCTAAGACGACGGCAGGATATTGGTCGTAGATTAGGTATATTCCGGAATATGACGTACCCTGGGTTTGAATCCCAAAACTTAAGGGACGTCGAGCCTACTGGGAGGGATAAGGAGATTAAGGCTTCGGCCTGGAGTGTCACCTTTCATGGTGATCGGAAACATATGGGTCATGTTTGATCGACATTGATTCTACGTTTATGTGAGTTAATCTGGCTCGGAAGCTAAGTGCTACGCGTGGGAGCCACCTCTAGAGCCCTTCGGGAGCTAAGTGCTACGCGCGGGAGCCACCTCTAGAGTTCCGTACCCGACACTCACGAATTGGATTGATTGTTTTTTAACGAGACAGCTTTTCCTGTCTGTTCGACTGTTAACTGTTTCAATTGATTTCTTAAAAATAAGAACGAGACAGCTTTTCCTGTCTGTTCAACTGTTAACTATTTCAATTGATTTATTAAAAACAAGAATGAGACAGCTTTTCCTGTCTGTTCAACTGTTAAATATTTCAATTGATTTCTTAAAAACAAATTAGCATTGTCTGTTTGTTCTAAATGTGATAATTGGTTAGTTTTTTTGAGAAAATCTATCATTTGTTTTAATTTTAAAGTATTTTAATTTCGAAGCTGCTGACTAGAGTTTTGTTAAACGTATGAAAATAGTTTTGCACACTAAGTGCTTGGAATATTTTATGAAAATTATTTTCTAAACTCTTGTCAGTTTTATATTTTAAAAGAAAATTTACATTTCAATTGCTTGTCCTCGCTGAGCTCTTTTAGCTCACGATCTCGTTTGTTTTAAAACCAAACTCTCCAGATATCGACGATAATACCAATGAAGTTGACTTCGATTTTCAAGGTGAAGGCTGACTCGTCTAGAGCTTTCTTTTGTCGACTTTCTTTTATTGTGATTTTATGTATATGAAAGCGAATTTAAGGTGAGAGTTTGTTTATTTATTTATTTTATTTACTATTAAGGTAGTATTTTATTTGGGGCGTTACATTTTATATTTATTTCTCTTTTTTAATAATCTTAGGTAACTCGTATTTTTTTTAATAGAATATTGGAATTTTAAAAATAAAAATTAGTTCAGCATATATAGGTTTTTTTTCTAATTAAATATGACTTTTTATATTTTATATAATGAGAATAATAGTAAGATATTGAATTAGGCAAAATATTGTAAAGAAAATAGTGAATTAGGTAACATATAATTGAATTAGGTAAAATATAATAATAAAAGAATATTAAATTAGGTAAAATATAATAAAAGAAAAATATTAAATTAGGTAGATAATAAGCTCGGATGACACTGAAGCACCAAAATTTTTTTCGAAACTAACGAAATGGAAAAACCAGACATATAGGATAAGAGAATTTTGCATTTATATATATATATATATATATATATATATATATATATATATATATATATATATGTGTGTGTGTGTGTGTGTGTGTGTGTGTGTGTGTTTACATACATACATACTAATTTAACACCCGCATATTATGTGAGATTTGAAAAAAAAATTAACATTCATTAAAAATATTCAAAAAATAATATTAAAAATGATACACACAAATCGGAGCAATATTTGTTGTAATTAAAATAAGACTGATTTTGACAATAAATGATATTCAAGTATAGAAAAATACCCTAAATTTGAAATGAACTATGTATAAAATTGAGTTTGTAAAAATATAAAACATATAACACCCGAGTGTAGCATGTGGATATGTAATTAAAAAATTAAAATATATACAACGTCGTATATAACTTGTAGTATATGTAATATTATTTTATTATTATTATTTGATTTTTTTTTCTACATCAGACATTAATTTGTCCATGTAAATATATAATATGTTTATTAATGTATTATATTGGAATTAGATAAGGAGATTTAGAATATATTTAATATTTCCTATGTGTAATAATTTATTATTATTATTCATTATATTTTTTTTGTTTCTTTTTTGGCATAACAATAATTTTTCATATGGATTTTTAGTTTTACTCTCAATGAATTATATTATGATTAGATAAGAAAATGTAAGTTGATATTTTTATATTTATTTTCCTTTTGTAATAATTTTATACTAGTTTAACACCCGCATATTATGCGAGATTTGAAAATAAGTAACACTCATTAAAATATTATTGAAAACGCTACACACAAATTGTAACATTATTCTTCTATTTACACAAAGATTATTTTTCACAATAAACAATTTTTACATATAAATTGGAGCATTATATGTTCTAATTACAGTAAAACTGATTTTCACAATAAATAACTTTTAATTATTTATACTCGGGGGTTACGAAATTAGCTGTAAAACATAGCAAAACACCCTATATTTAAAAAAACATAGAAAATTAAATTTATAAAAATGTAAAATATAAAACACCCGTGTGTCGCAGGTAAATATGTGATATAAAAAATTAAAATCCATAAGACACTGATAATTCAATTAAAAAATATTGTATATCTAACATTTAGTATATGTAATATTATTTATTTATTTTTTTTTCATTTTTTCATTTTTTTTTTTGCTGCGTAAGACATATATAATGTGTTTATCAATGTATTTTATTGGAATTAGATAAGAACATTTTAAATATATTTAATATTTATTTTTCCTAGGTGTTTTTGTTGTTGTTGCTTTTTTTTTAAAGCGTAACAATAGTTTTTCATATAAAATTCTAATGTTATTCTCAATGCATTATATTAGGATTAGATATCCAAATTTAAGTTTATATATTTTATATTTATTTTCTTTGTAATAATTTTATATAACTCGTATTTTTCTTAAATAGTATATTTGAAATTCTAATAATAAACTTATTTCAACTTTTATTATAAATAAAAATTAATTTAACTTCTATAGATTCTTTTTAATTAAATATAACTTATTTTTCTTGTATTAGATAATAAAAGTAAGATATTGAATTAGGCAAATATGATAACGAAAATATTGAATTAGGTAATATATAGTAAAAGAAAATTTTTAAATTAGGAAAAATATAATGATAGAAAAATATTGAATTATGTAAAACATATAAAAGGAAAATATTAAATTAGGTAGATATTAGGTTCGGTAACACCAAAGCACCCAAAAAATTTCCAAAGCTAACAAAGCATGGGAAACAGACAAATAGGATATGAGGATTTTAATTAATATATAAGGGAGATAGCTCGTATTTTCCTTCAATCGAATATTTGAAATTCTACAAATAAATTATTTTAATTATTATTATAAATATTAATTAGTTCAAATTATATAGATTTTTTCTTATTAAATATGATTTATTTACATTTTTATATTAGTAGAATAAAGTAAGATATTGAATTAGGTAATATATAACAAAAATAAAATATTAAATTAGGAAAAATATAATAATAGAAAAATATTGAATTAGGTAAAAATATATTTAAAAAATTAAATTAGGTATATATTATGTTCGGATAACATCGAAGCACCATAATTTTTTTCGAAACTAACAAAGCGTGGCAACCAAACATATAAGATAGGAGGATTTTGCATTAATATATATACTAGTGTAACACTCGTGCATTTCACGGAATTTGTAAAAATAAATACGAATTATACATTCTCAAAAACATATTAAAACCATTCCACAAAATTCTCAACTCTAATTATGAAAAATTTATTTAAAAATAATTTGTAAAAATAAATACGAATTATACATTCTCGAAAACATATTAAAACCATTCCACAAAATTTTCAACTCTAATTATGAAAAACTTATTTAAAAACAATTTGTAAAAATAAATACGAATTATACATTCTCGAAAACATATTAAAACCTTGCCACATCTTGTTCAACTCTAATTATGAAATTTTTATTTTAAACATTTTCCTTGTTCCCTTGTTTTACGGGTGGTTTGCACACAGTTTGCTTCAATTTCTAAATATATTCTATGTAAAACCATTTTTCACTAATATTTACCTGCTCGAGTCTTGCCAAATATTTCATTATCTTTCATATCCTTAATTATTTGATCGAGTTTAATCTTGAAAATTCGACAAATAATATCTGAATTATCCTCCGGCTTCAGTCCCCGACTATTGAGAAATCTCTTGATCTCTGGCCACTTTGGATTGCAAGTGATTGCAATAAATAAATCTGGATACCCATATCATTTGCAGATAGCCATAGTATCTTGATAATTCTGCAACATATATCTGGCTTCTCCCGTGAATGACGTCGGTATAAATATTCTCTGGTCGGTAGAAGATGGTTATGTCTCACCTCGGGAAACAACATCAGTAACTTTTTGATATTGTGCTGATCTTAGAAGTACCTGGTTGTTCCTGATGTATGAGATTCTTTCGGATTCAACCATCGTGTAACCATCGACCAAGATCTGTTGAAATAGTCTTCTTTCATATAGCATTGTCTTCGCCTCATTTTTCCGTTCTTGTATTCAAAATGCGAAAAATTCTCTCATAGTTAAGGTCTTCCTTTTGCTTGTTGTACTTGTCGAAGCGTCGCTGTGTGGAATTCCCACTCTATATCCATCCTCTCCGTAAAGAAGCAACAACGGATATTGCATTAGAAGATACGAAGGGTGCAACTCACTAACACGTTTCAGAAACCCAGACCGAGTATCCATAATTACATCCCTTTTTTCATTGGACCCATCAAAGTCATCAGGAATAAGTGCTGAAACCTCGGTAGCCGTAGGTAGATTGATCGTTCGACCATCTGATTGTCGTCCTCTAATGAGTTGTAATTTAAGGTTGACTTGATGATCTGATTGGTAACGTTCCCGTACACTTTGAAACGATTTTATCAAAGGGTTATATTCATCAAGCATAATTCTAATATCATTGACATTGCTGGCATCCAACCCATTAGACTCTGTTCTAGAGCTATTACTGAAAAAGATAAGCATTCCTAGCGTGCATTAACCATTTGAATAAAGTTGAATATGCATTCTACAAAATTTATCCGGATTATTAATTTAATCAATGTTCTTATATATAAATTTAAGGCACACCTTACATATTTTGTATCTATCAATATATTTATCTAAACTCTGGTTTTAATTTTTGCTTATTCTTGAAGATACGATCATCATACCACATAATTGCTCCCACATAATTGACACACAAAAGTTGGGTCTTCATGGTCCAAATAGGCTGAAAGTAGTATTGTGACACTATTATGCTTAACAATTGTAACAATGGTGGTAAATTAAAATCAAATTAAAGATAAAAATATATATATTCTCTAAATATGTGATCAAATGTTTGTTCTTGTTGATACGGGGTATACTCAGAACATAGGGAAACCAACGGGATTAAGCGGATACTAATTCAAGGTCAAATTGAAAACTCGGCTGGTGATTTAAGGGAATACGACAGAAATAGAATATTATTTTAGATTTGGGGATATATAGATTTATAGAGTGATTCAAGGGAGTAAGAAGGAAATAGGATTTTATTTTTATCACGACTGTTATTATTAGGTTATTTATTAGGATTTTATTTTGGATTTATTTTATTAATTATATTATCAGGACTCATATTTTTATTAGGCTATTTATTTTAGGTAGTTTTATTAATTATATTATTGAGGTTATTATAATATGATAAGGTAACCTGAAAGGTTGTTTTATTAAATTGTGTTTCTTATTTTTTTTAATTTCATATTATTAGGATTTTGTTTTAAGAAAACATCCGATTTAATTATTAATTATATTGTTAGGACTCATTTTTATTAGGCTATTTATTTTAGGTAGTTTTATTAATTATAGGTAACCTGAATGCTATTTTAGGAAAACACCATATTATTAGATTTTATTTATTTTATATTTTTTTATTAATTAGAATTATGAAAAGGTAAGACTCATATTATTAGGATAAATTGTGTTTCTTATTTTTTTTAATTTATATTATTAGAATTTAATTTTAGAAAAACACCCGTATTATTAGATATAATATGATTAGGTAACCAAAATTTTAGTTTTTTTTATTAAACTGTGTTTCTTATATTTTTTTAATTTCATATTATTATGATTTTATTTTTAGGGAAACACCCGATTTAATTATTAATTATATGTTTAGGACTCGTGTTTTTATTAGGTTATTTATTTTAGGTAGTTTTATTAATTATAGGTAACTGAATTTTAGGTTATTTTATTAAATTGTGTTTCATATTTTTTTAATTTTATATTATTAGAATGTTATTTTAGAAAAACACCCGTAATATTAGATTTTATTTATTTTAGATTTTATTAATTAGAATTGTGAAAAGGTAAGACTCATATTATTAGGATTAAATTGTGTTTCTTATTTTTTAATTTCATATTATTAGAGATAATTATATACATTTAATTTTTTTTTAATATTTATTTATATATGTGATTGGATTATTCTATTTTTTTTAAACATCACTATTTTTGTCCAAAATTAATTTGGGGTCGATTAATTTTACATTTACTTTCACGTTCCCCGGCCTTAATTTTTTTCTTATTGAATTGTTATGGGTTTTATTTTTATTTTTTTAGGATTCTATTTGTTAATTTTTTATATAATTTAGCTTTTCATGTTTTCCAATTTTAATTTGATATCAAGTGAAAATAATTGTCGTTATTCACGTCGCGTATACTACGATTACAATCAAAACTCAATGTGCAAATTACAGTTAAAAAAAAAAAAAAAGAGAAATCTTAGGAACGATATCTTCTTTTCTGATCTATCTCCTCGAAGAGGAAAAACAAACGCACGACACGAGTATGACAATCAAAAGGCATATATGATATCTATCAGCCGACGTGCACATAAATAAAAGTAAACCAGAATTTCAATTTTAACCAGAGTATGTGAAATCATAAGACCTAGAATTCAAACTCGTGCGAACTGAACAATTTAAAAATAAAATTTGACCCCAATCCATCTTGTTATACAAAGAAAGGCGGTGGAGATGAAGTAGAGACTCGTCGCCACCACTTCTCAACCGTCGTTTCTTTGTATAGCAAAATCAACAGGGGCCGCCGCCGTGGATGAGAATAGGAAAGAATAAAACTAGGGCTTACTGCTGCTCAGTGTTGGTGACGATTATTTAAGCTACTGGTCGGTCTATTATATAGGTAAAGATCATGTTAATGGGCCGCACAAACAAGCACTACCCAATAACCCAAAAGCATCACAGCCCAGGCTAAAACCCAAATAGTTAGTAAATTGTGGAACCAGGCGCAGAAAACCGAGAATGAACACGCAGGACGCACTGAAAGAGGTAAGGACAAGGATCGCATTTTCAATCCATAATTCGAACTAATTTACAACTCAATGTAGAAAAAACAAAGCTTAAGTCGAGTTTGATCATGCTCTTCAAATATACTAGCAAACCTGGCCACTATTATTTTCTTGCCTCGGTTTGATTTAGGATAAGGTAAATTTAAAAAAATGGTTGACAATTAATGAAGTCATATTACATTATTACATTGACAAGGCTAGGGAAATGACCACGGTGGTACCAAGACTTGATGCTAACATTTTTTCTAACTCCCTTTTAATTTTGGAGAAAATTGACAAAAATGTCGAGAATAACAATCATAACAAATTTAGCCCGATAAATTAACAACAACCCACTTAACGTACAAAGCAGTGGCGAATCCACCTTGGTACATGGGTACAACTGTACCCCAAATTGAAAAATTATCATAATTGTATAGTGCTAAAAATAAAATTGTACCCCATTTTTTTTTTTTTTTTTAATTGCAAACTAAAACTACTAAGTTTAAAAAGAAAAGAGAGAAATCTTACTTTACCTATTACTAGAGGGAATCCAAGATTGTTTTTGTACGATTAATGAATAGATATTTGAAATTAAAGGAATTATATGTCGGATAATTTGGATTACTATAAAAATTGTTAAGGGTGTTTTTATCTTTTGAATGATAAAAACATAGTGCTTATAAGTTTTTTTAGTTAATGAATTTATTTTGAGGAGTTTATAAGATCTCTAAAGACTTTTTCGAAGTGTATAAGTTCTTAAACAAATGAGATATTTTTTAGATCTTATAAGTTTTGCTAAACACCCTCTAACAAAGCACTTATTGCGCTCTTTTGATCGGTTACTAAGCATGTTTCTTTAAAAATAATTAGCAGTGGTTTAATTTGTGTTAATTATTTATTTCTTTTAGTTATTAGTACTTTTTATCGATTGAATGAATTATAATTGTAATTTTATTTTGCATTGGGTTGTGACTTTTATTATAAAATAATATTTATTAATTATACATTGCATCCCCAAATTTAAAATTTTGGATCCGCCACTGGTACAAAGAGCCAGTCCATTACTTTCCTGTTACATTACAATACTCCAATCGTCAACACAATTACCGAAGTACCTGACCATCAACGACTCCGCATCTCAGATTCCGATCAAAGACGTCTGAACCGTCCCCCAACTCCCGATCAGATAAAATGTCCTAAGAAAGGACAAAATCACCTTCGTCGTAAACTCGCTCACAGACACCCTCGACAACAACAAAGAAACTGTCTACAACACACTTGATGCATGCGTGATTTCCCGATCGACACCTTGAAGAATGTAGTCCTTGCTCTCGAGAAAGAGAATCAATGGCACTGAATAATCCACGTCATAAGATGGGGCAATTTATTACATGAACATGAGTGCACTTTGTTAGGTGCACCCTACAAAATTTTATCATCACTTAGTTACACGTGATAATATATGTCAGTTATATATGATGATATATTAAAAAATATAGAGTTTAGGGTTACTTTTACATTTCAGGGTTTAGTTTTCTATTTTTAGAGTTTAATTTTCTATTTTAGGGTTTAGTTTTTCATTTAGGGTCACGTCAAAAATCTATCATTCTACCAGTTATATATGATGACATGTGTCAGTTATATGTGATGATACATGATATAAATTTAGAGTTTAGGGTTTAATATTCCATTTAAAGTTTAGTTTTCCATTTTAAGGCTTAGTTTTTTATTTTTAGAATTTAGTTTTTCGTTTAAGGTTTATTTTTCTAGATTTAGGGTTTTATATAGGATTTTAATTATTTGTGATGATACGTACCATTTATATGTGATGATATGTATCAGTTATATATGATGATATATGTCAGTTATATGCGATGATAAATTAAATTATTGGGTGCACCCTGCAAGGTGCACTCAAGTCCCCGATATAATGACTTGTAAAATGGATGCTGAGTAAGGGATAGGGCATGACACGTGGCGCGTAATGCTAGCTCATCGATGCGCTCGATGGACCATAAGTTCGACAAGGCAAACGAGGATTGGAAAAGGAAATTGGTTTTGATTTTCATTCGATTCCTTGGAAACTGTGAAGGCTCATGATATCAGTGTATTACCGTAAGAAGTTTGAGGAGCTCGTGAGGCTGTTTGAGATTTGGAAGATCTTTACCGAAAACCCCCTAAGAGATTGATTGTGCAAAAAGTGGCAGATGCATATGAGATGCTCGCTTTGTTGGGACTCCATATTCCACAAAACTCATACTGCAAAGATTCACATCATGAATGAAGCATGTTTATTACAATATTTTGGAATCCATACTGAAAGTTAAGCGTTGGTATTCCTAATGCACAAACTTATATTACATGGCAAATGAAATCTATACACCGAGTAGTAATATACGAATGAATACATATAACATGAACATAAGTTAAGACATATTCAGGGATAATGCATACTATGCGAAATGGAGTCCCAACTGATAATCATCATTGAATTCTGATATCCATACTACATGCTTGTAATCCAAACTACAAGAACATAAAGTGGTACATTTTTAGCATGGCAAATGATATTGTCCAAAAGGTTAAATACAAGTACAAAACACATAAAGAATATAAATGATGAAATCAAGGTAGCAACTCGCTACAAGTTATTTTGTTATGATTGTCAACCCGGCCACATCTATCACATTTAATTCTTCTACGATAATGTTCACCCCAGACAAGATCCGTTATACTTCGGTCTTCTAGATGCATGCTTGATTGTTGGTTGAATAATTGTTTTAGTGTCCTTCGGATCTTGAATTCCACTGAGCATTGGAACTGGTGGTATATGATACGAGTAATAACATACTTAATTATCGGAGTGGTAAAATTGGCCCGCAAATGACGATATACCAATGTATTTATGGACAAGCTAAGTTTGTAGAAAAATGAATCTCTTTTGTACCCCACCCATATTCTGATAAACGAAATATACCAACATTAAGATTAAGATATTCAAAATCCTGAGATGAGAAGTACTTATCATTCTCTTCTATTTGAAATAATCATTTGTTATATTCTAAAAAGCTAATGAAAATATGACAAAAAGACCACACAATTCTATTCCTAAAAAAACCTAAATCTAAAATCAAAATTTTATAAATTCTTTTTTTCAAATGTTCAAAATAATAATTCTTTTTATTTAGAATTCGCTTTCTTTATAAAGAATCCTAGGTGAAGACAAGGTAATTTGTCTAATCGTAGCCTATATAGTTATTCCAACTAAAGAAATTAAATAAAATCGAACAAAAAATTTAATTAGATAAGTAAATTAGGAATAGGATCATTGTGAAGTTAGTTGATAAAACTCAAAATATGATATACCCCACAATAATCAAAGGAAACTAGATGGTTACGCGAAAATGAATTATTATTTTGACTAAACAACTATGAGTGACTTTATAATTTCAATTCGAATCGACCAATCCCGTATATATTCCACCCTCATATTCATAGGAGTGTGTATATGTTTCTGCTCTACGAATATGATATTTTTTTGGACATTTATAACAACATAAAGTCTTATTCCTACTTGGCATTTTTCATTTCTGGGATTTTAGCCCCAATTAGGAAAGGGTTGGAGAAATTTTCTAATTATGAAACGGGTATAGAACCAATGGGTGACGCTTGGTTACAATTTATAATCCGTTATTATATGTTTGCTCTAGTTTTTGTTATTTTTGATGTTGAAATAACTTTTCTTTATTAATGGGCAATGAGTTTCGATGTATTAGGTGTATTTGTATTTATAGAAGTTTTAATTTTCGCGCTTATTGTTTTGCATGTAATTGTTGTGTTTTTATCGTATTTTTAATTAGGATTTTATTGTGGTTTTAACGGTTTTTATGTCGTTTAATTTAGGTTTTTAAGTTGTTTTTTCTAGTTTTGTTGTTTTTCATGTTTCTTATCAATTTTATGTTTATTTGGGTTAAATGGTTTCAATTAATTGGAGGTTTAGTTTAATTCTTGGGCTTTGATATTTTAAAGCTTCATTTGATAGGTGAATTAAGGTGAGAAATCAAGCTAAGGCATGGAGACCAAGGCTCTAGCCTAGAGTTGTCTAAATACATGCCTAATTGGGTGAGGAGATGCTACAAAATTGCCAAACTCCCTGGAATGGTAGCCTAGCTTGCCTACCGTTGCCTAAAGCCACGCCTAGGAGCTCCAACGCCTAGGCATCAGCCTAAAATCACGCCTAGCAGCTCGCCCCGCGCACGCCTGCCGCAAGCCGCTCGGCGCCTGCCAGCGCCCGTGCGCATAGCGCGCGCAACTCCCGCACGCCCCTGCCAACACGCCCGGCCAGCTCTTGCAAGCGCCCGCCTGTTTCTGTGCCTAGGCGCTTGCCTAGATGCCCGCCCATCATCGCCTAAGCCTAGCGCCTAGCCCAGGCCCCAGATGCCAGCCACCTGCGCCCAGCAGCGCCCAGGCTCGGCCATGGCCGAGCCACGTCGAGCCATCTCGAGCCAAAATGTGCCAAAAAGCTAGCCAAGGGTCTAGGAAGGTGCCTACGAGTCAAACTTGGTCAAACCGGGAATTTTAAGCCTTTTTGGCTAATTTGGCCCATTTAAACCCAATTAAAATTAGTATAAATAAACGACAACTCTCATTTTTGTAAGAACACCTCCTCCCAACCCAAGCTTGGGTTTGGGATAATTTTCTCTCTCTAGATTTAATTTTCAGGCTTTGCCTTGGGTT
>BMAC01000203.1:1096733-1120948 GCA_014905375.1 Phtheirospermum japonicum | reverse complement strand
ATTAGTGCTCGTAGTTGATAATTTAGTTAGAATAATTAGTTTAAATAGCTTTAGTTTAATTATTGCTCTAGTTATAATGATCGAATCAATCTATTCAAACCCCCAATTGTATATGTATGTTATTCGTATTTGAGAAAAACATTCGAAAGACCGAACAATTGTTTTCTCGAGAGATACGACTCGAGTCAAACTCATCACCCTACAGTTACCTCGTACACTTGCGAGCAAACTGACGTGCTTTTAAATTATTTATTAAAATGGGGTGCACAAAAGTTTGAGTCAGGTTTCTAAACTCAAGAAGGATTTAAGTACTCCCTTGGATCTTTAATTTCTTGCAATTTCAATCAAGCTTTTGGATTCTCTCTTTAATTCTAGTAAGCTTTCTTTTAATTTCATGCTTTGTTCTTCATTTGTTTTATGCCTTTTGCTTTGGTATTAGAAGTTGTGCTTGATCTTGTGAATTGGCTATGAATCCTAGTTGAGTGAGACATCTAGATCATAGATCAAGTCCTTGATTTGTTTAATTTCAAGTAATTTCATATGTTTCATGCATTTTTCTTCATTTCATGCTTTTAGCCTTAGCACCTTGAATTCATGATGAAACATATGAATTGGCTATGGAATCTAGATGAGTGACACGTCTAGGTCATAGATCGGCTCTTGGATCGTCATGATTTTAAGTTTTTCACATGCTTTATTTGCAATTTTATTTTTATGCTTTGTTTCATGATTAATCCTAGATCTAGGCTTTGTTTCTTGTTATTTTTCTTAAAGTTTCAAACTTTCATGTCAACTTGCAATGCTCTTTCTATCCATGCTTTCAATTTTTGTTAATTTGCATTATTTAGGATTTTATGCATAGTTGTACCTTGTGCTTGCATGCTTGTACTTGGTGAAACAATGCTTGTTTTTACTTGTTTTCATTAATTGCTTGCATTTTCATGTTAAGGCATCCGACGAGGCATCCTACCCACTTGCACTTTCATTTTCTAGTTTAGTTTAGCTATTTTAATTATTTTATTTTCATTTTTCCTTTATTTTTCAAGCTTGAAACACATTGAATACTTCAATTGAATCGATCTCCAATAATACCAAGCCATGAACCCGTTGATTCATTTCAACACCACTAAAACTCTTCTAACACTTATCTTAATTATTGGTTTGGTTTATGCATTGCGAAAGGAAGCATTGGAATAGTCTTAGCTTCTGAATATTCAGACAATAAAAAGAAAAGAGAAAAAAAACTTGAAAAAGTTATGAAATATATATAGAGTTTCCTTTACTTGATCGAACGACTGAAATTTCAGTTATTTTAACTACATTAAATGATCTTTCATATTGGTCAAGACTCCCTACTTGCGAGATTTTTACGCCAATCGAGATCGAGAAAAGGAAGTTTTCCAATTATTGACTCAAACTCATTATCGAATCGTACTCAACTGAATATGGAGGTACTTATGGCAGAACAGGCTAATCTGGCATTTCACAATAAATTAATAGATGAAATTATCATGAAATGACTTATTAGTAGATTCATAAATCACTTCGAAATGGTATATAAATTACACATCCAGGATCAAATAATCCTCCATGTGTAGGTCCATTTGTCAATTAGTTTTAAATCCAATAGTCCAAAATTATGACATAAATATATCATATTACACTCACTATGAAAAAAACTAATAATAATAATAATAATAATTTTCGGCTCCAAATTTTTTTCCTGCGAGTTTTTTTTTGCCTAAAAATATTTTAAAGGGCAAAAAATTTCTTACTTAATGTCCAAAAATACTTTTTGGTCGCCGAAAAGAATTTCTTATTATATATCTAAAATTTCCTACTTAATGTCTAAAATCATTTCCAATCACTTGAAAATATTTCTTACTACATGTTCGAATTTCTTACTATATATCCATAAATTTTTTACTTAATGTCGAAAAATTATTTACTTTATGACAAAAATTATTTACTTGATTCCAAGAATTTCTTGGTTGATGTGTAAATGTTGTAATGTATTTCTTACTTATTGAATACAAAATTTTTGTTTTATGCCAAAAACAAAAGAAGAAAAACTATTACTTGATAGCAAATTATTGTTATGTATTTCTTATTTAATATAATAATTATATAATTTATTACTTTATAGTGAATTTTCTAACTTTATGTACAAAACTTAAAAAAACTATTACTTTATATCCTATAACGTAAGAAAATTTATTATTTAATATTCGAATAAGTAAGAAAAAATCTTATTTTATAGTGAATTTTCTTACTTTATTTTCTTAAAAAAAGACAAAATCTTACTTTATATCCGAAAAAGTAAGAAAATTTCTTATAATGAAATTTCTTACTTTATATTTTTTTGGGCCAAAAATAAAAAATCTTGCCAAAATATTTTCGGCGGGTTGTTGCTGGAAATATCTATGACGGCGGGCGATCTAGCGGGGGTGGGCGGTGAGGATGAGATGGGGTAGTGGTGTCGGTGTCGATTATTGATATTATTATTTTAATAAATGATAAACTTGTAATTGTATATTTAAGATTGGACTATTTGACATTTTGTATAATTGGTTGGAGTATTTGACAAAAATATTTTCTTCCATTAGTATTTCACATTACCCCTATATATAATTACAAAAATTTGCTCGACTTTCTTATACACACTCGACGTAATAACACGGTCACTTAGATATGAACAAGGCCTTGCACAATGCGACAATAATTAAAATTTATTTGCAACAATCTAAATATGCAACTAAGTATAGTAATAAATTGAATATAAACATAAATATATAAACATAATAATATATAATAATTATTTATTTGACTATGACACAACCATCATTTGAGTTTTTCAATATATGTAAGTAATAATTATTAACGAAGTTAATTAAAATATTAAACGAGTTAATAATAATAATAAATTAATAATGACTAGACATGGGTTAAAATTGTGACTTCTTTTGAATTTTTATGTAAATAAAATTATTAACATTCAATTTAAATATTAAAAAATAAAATAATTAAATATATTAGACATGTACAAGACATGAGTTGAGAACATATCATTTCAAATTTTTTATTTTAAATTAAAATTCTGTAATTTTATAAATATTTTTTATATTGAATATTTATATATTTCGTATAATACACGAGTGTTAAACTAGTTAATTACATATTTAGAATTTTTTTTTAAAAAAAATCATATTTTCAACCATGTCGTATTGTAACTGTATCTAATCATTACTTATTAATTATAATTTTATATTAAATTAATTTATCAATAATATTTAACATACTTAGAGTATGGGTCAAACAAAAACAAAATTTATTTTAACTTGTATATAAAATATAGGAAATGACTACGGTGGTACCATACCTCCCACCCCTGCATTTACATCCTTTGATCCTACCATTATTTATAATCAATTTTTAATCTAATAATTTTAATTAAGTGGGAAATTGTACTTTCACGGCACCGTAGAAGTCCCTTAAATATAACTTGTTTACATTAGAGATGCCTAGTTTTGTGGTCGCATGCTCACATAACACAAATCACTGGGCATATTTTTGAGACTTGCCGAAAGTTCATGGATGTATTTGTAACTTATCTTAAATCTCTGGGGTGTGAATATAAATAACTCATATTTGTCGTCACTCACACTTGAGCATATTTGACTCGATTTCTATACCTTGCTGAAAGTTGGCTCCTTCAATTCGCAGTTTTTCTTCTGCCCAAGATCCTCCAAACGTCTCAAATCAATTCCTCTTCTATTTCAGCCTTTCAGGTACACTCTAAACTTGTCCATCTCATACATTTATGCTTGGCAACACATATGTGTTTTAAGATATATGTATTACTTGTCTTTTTTCGGTAAAAAATATACTTTATTTTTTCTTTCATGGATATTTGATTAAGAAGTTGATGAATGGGCTAGGTGTCTGAAAAAAATGCGTAATGGAAGATAGCCGTTCGTAATTTTGCTGAGATAGGTTTATTTGAAGGTTGGGAAGGGATTTTAAGGGTTTAATTAATCGTTTCGATTTTACTGTTCGGAGAGAAATTTGTTTGTTTTGGGTCTTTGAGAGAGCTTTAGCTCGACTTAGGCGATGTTAGTAGGGTTTGGAGGTGCGTTTGGAAGAATAAGTTCACGCGCATATATCGTGTTCGACGAAATGCCAATATAGGCCTCTCCTTTTAAAACCATACTATTTGTTGCTTCTACAATTTTCATTTTATTTATGAATGCTAAAAATTGCTTTTCTTAAATTATCTTTTGATTCTAATTGAGGTGTCTTGATAAATTATGAAAAATTGGCTACTATGGTATGTAGATAGTTGGGGCAAAGCCTCTATTCTGGAAATAATTTACGCCTAAACTTATGGCGGGCTGGCAGCGACATTTGCAGTCATTTGTACGTCAGGTTGTCACAAGATATGAATGCAGTGGCAATGCTTCGTTCAGTACGTTTAATCGTGCGAAGGCTTCTCTTGTATCTGGTAATTTGTTCCACTTTATGAACAATATAGTTATATATACTATTGTTTATTGTATTACAACAAATATTTTGGCAGTGGATTAGGATTATAATATTCTGGGTCCCTTACTGTGCATAATCCACTTCTAATATTAAGTGTATCAAGTGTCCAATTCTACAAATTTGATTTCTTGATTCCTAGTGAAACATTTACAGGTGAGGTTCCCTGTTTGTCAAGCCTCAGGAACTCACAGTGTCCTACTGTTGCTAGGCCACTGTATCTATATCTACAGAAATTGGTAATTCCGTAAATGCCTTGCCCATTTTTCAGTTTTGTTTTTTATATCTGAAGTTTCTACAAACATCATTTCTTTTTAGCATTTGCAACATTCATTTGTTTCTACGAGGAGTTTGAGATTGAATTAAACCTGCAGAACTTTTTCTTTTTTTTTGCTGAGTTTACAATCAAAATCACATTCAGGCACCCTATGAAATTTAGAAGAATCCTTTGTATGTGAAAGGAGAATTATTTTTTAATATTTATATGCTGATAGAGTTATGATTCTACCATATTACTGAATGCATATGCACTTCTTCTTGTTGGATCTTCGATTGACCAATTAGAAATCAACTCTACTTGTCAAGACATCACTTTGTTAATATTATTTATTTTTTTCCTTTGTTGGGAAAATATGTCTCATTTTGACAGGAGTTCACCAGTTCGAGGAGCTTACTTGCACACTCATCTGAAGCAACTCCAGTTTCTTCGCCATTGATACCAGCTTTACCCTCTAGTACTAATGGTAGTACTACTGAAACTCAAAAGGCCATTTCTAAGCCTGCAAACGTTCAAGCAATTCTAAAAGGAATAAAACAGGTAGAGTCTTGTATCATGATTGTCAGCCGGAGCTAATTCTTATATTAAAAAAATAAAATCCTGAATCTCTTCGTTTGGAGTTTGAACACCTAATGACTCAGTTGTGTGTATGTTATGTGGTGTTAGGGCTTAGATACCTGTGGATTTTTGGATATTGCTCAGAATGAGAGTTTGTAATATAGTTATTTATAGATTTGTTTTTTATTCTTTATGTGGATCTATCACTCTCAATTTTTGAGCCATTCTTCTTTTACATTGCATTCCAATAAATATTCTCCTGAGTAATTTTGTTTCTTTCAGAGTCCTAAGAAGGTAAACTTGGTTGCTGCATTGGTCCGTGGGATGCGTGTTGAAGACGCATTGTTGCAGCTACAAGTGAGAGTGAAGCGAGCTGCTAAAACTGTCTACCAGGTGAAATTCCTATTATAGGGTTGGGCTAATTTTTTCTAAATCAGGTTTATGTTTTGTTATCTTAATTGCATAGTTACTCTGTTTTCTTCACAAATCTACCCATTCACCATTTACAGTGTATCGAGTTTTTTTGTTGGCTTCATAAATTAGCTATAAAATGAAATACACGTGTGCAGGTTATTCATTCAGCTCGCGCCAATGCAACACACAATTATGGATTCGACCCAGACCGTCTTCTTGTTGGTAAGTTAATACTTGCATATAATTTTTCCTTTGTTGTATTAAACACAGCTTCTCCTCAAATTTTGTATAGCCGAGGCATTTGTTGGAAAGGGGCTCTTCAAGAAAAGGATATCGTATCATGCCAAGGGTAAATGCGGAATAAAAGTACGACCAGAGTGTAGACTGACTGTAGTACTAAGGGAGATAACAGCAGAGGAGGAGGCCGAGATAGCCAAGCTGAAGGTACACAATTTCAAGAAGCTCACTAGAAGAGAAAAACGGCTCGTCCCTCATCAACTTATCGAGACGACCCCAATATGGGACCGCAAGAACAAATCTAGAAGGCACGACGAGTCGAGTGTGATGGCTGCGTGAGCAGTGCTCGTTTTTCATTATTCAACGTGTTATAACATTTTTCATGTTTTTGTTCTGCATAATGCTGTTGCATGTAGTTGTTGTTTGGATCGGCAAAAATTGTTGATTTCTCGGGACTATTTTCTTTTTGTTATTCGTGCAAAACAAGTGCTTTGCAAATTTTATTAGCATGCTGAGATAGCATTTTCTGCAATTTTTGGTTATCAGTGTGCTGAATTGTTTTTGTCGATTTTTTTTTATTATTTTTTTAATGGCGGAATGGATGAAAGATAATAATAATAATAATAATCAAATCAACTACAAAGTATAGGGGTATTGGCCAACATTCTTATAAAGATTAAGCTGCACCACTCGAATTACATGCTTGTGTTTTTTTTTTGTTTTGTTTTTTTTTATCGAATTAGTTTACTCCACTTGGAAATCAATCAAGATGAATCATCATGTCTGGTATGGCTTGATGGCAAATTGAAGTTAATTTCACTTGCAATAAATAAATTTTGTTTAATTTTATAAATTTCAACTTTTTAGGTTTCCCCACTTTCCTTTCCTTTCGTGTTTTTTTTAAAGAGGCGACAGGCACAATTCTTTGTGTCTTTATTTGTTTTTCTGAGACTAGTTATTTCCCCTGTAGGTTTTTCTGATTGCAACAACTTCTCTTATTTGATGAAACAATTAAATTCTTTTGGCACAAGGAAATTTCATCAAGCATAACATATAACACTCCAAACTCTCTTATTTCCTTTTACAAATGAATTTCAGCTTGAATTCCGAGACAACGTTGATTCAAAAGACAATAATTTTTTACACACCATTTCAAGCATTTTATTGCAAACAAATTATTAAAAAAAAAAAAAGGAAGAAAGAAATTGGTCAATGATCATCACCTTAGGACCATCACCTTCACCTTAGTTAAATTGCCTCTTCTAGACTTTTATTTGCCAAAACAATCATCATCACATCATTATTCATTGGTATTACCCATTCACACTCACCCCACTAATATCGATCATCAACACCCTAAACTTCCACAAGAACCTTCCACTAATATCCTCTTTCTCTCTACTTGTTTTGTTGTAGTAATTGTCTGCCTCGTATCCATTTTGTCGGGCGTGTTCACATTTAAACTCAAGTCAGAATCTTCAACGGAACTTCCTCTTCCAATCCTCTCTAAATACCCTCTCACTGTCCCCCCCCCAAAAAAAAAACACACAAAAAACCACGAGTAAATAATAACACAACGGCTGAGCCCAACAAACTATTCGACTCATCAGCTCCATTTTCCGACACGATGGCGTTTGTGATCCCAGTCCGAGGAGCCATCAAGCGCTGCATCATCTCTACTCTGTTTCGCAGTTTCAGGAAAGCTTTCATCTGCGCCGTCCGTTGGTTCATTGATTAATAATATTGTTCGTCGGATTTAATTGCTTGTTCCCTGTTTCTTTCCATTACAATCTGTTTGCTACTACTACATATATATTTCTGTACATCAGTAACTAAGAACAGCCCTACCTGGATATCAGAAATAGCTCCATGGATTGCCGCTGTGCTGAATGTACATATATATATATATAATATGTACTGTTGATGGAATATAAATATGATAGTTTTTTAAGCTTCTTTTTAACGTCATCTTCAAAATTCTAACAATCAAAGTCAAACATTTGCTTTTATGTTAATCCCATGTTTAATTTCAAAACTCTTGTATAGCTTTCTACAATTCTTTCACTGTTTGTTTTCTGAGACTAATTTTTACACCTGCAGTCTTTTGAGACAGGAAACCAACTTATCTTCTACCCCAACATAAGAGAAATAACTAATACAAAATACATTAAAAACATTTGATTCAACAAAACAAAGTTCATATAATGTCAACTTGTTCACCTCACTCAAACATAATCCTTCACTGCAGACAAATTATTCAAGTTCCAGAGCAAAACAACTTAAAACGGCAAAAACCACCCCAGAACGCATAGAATCGCACTTCGAATACTTTCAATTTAGAAATCCAAAAAGTACGCAACGAAAGATAAATCACAAAACAAACGACAAACCGAAAACAAACATAACAAGCATTTTACAAAACAAAGTGAAGTTTCCAAAAGAAAGCAAACACAATGAAGAGGCCTTAATAAAAAAAAGAAGCTTAATTAGCTTTGTGTAACCGGGCTGCGGTGCCTAACAATCTCAACGCCCAAGTAATCAACCTGGCCCAGCACGGCCACATGCGGCTTTCCAACCTGTATCCGGACAGCAGAAACCTGTGTGTACTTACTCAGCACTGCTGATGCAATCTGCTGAGCTACAGATTCTAGAAGGTTATGCGGAGCCCCTTCCACAACCTCTTTAACTATGCTGTAATTTATCCACCAAGAAATCAAGTAGATCAACACATATATATGGGAGAGCACGAACCAAGATGTATTTCCAACAACAACAACAAAAAAAAGAGAAACTCACCTAAAATAATAAAGGATAACTTTCAAAATTACAAAAATACCTCCACTTTTTGGGTCAATGTTAAAATTAAGGGGCTAACTGTAATATTTTTATAACATAAAAAGTGTGAAAGTCGCTATTTGCAATATGTTGAATAACTAGAAATAGTCTTCTTCTAAATACAAGTTCCAAAATTTCCGAACGAACACAAGATTTGTACAAAATCAACCCAAGTATAGAAAACTTAAAAGTTAGCGGTTTTACCTATATATAGCGGTATAACTGATAGTATCCGTCAGACGGTCAGAATTACCCGCAGTTTGAAGATCCATCCAAGCATCTACATCGATCAAGAATTTCTGGCCCAACTTTCTTTCTTCTGGTTTTACCCCATGGTACCCGTGGAATTTTAAGCCCCTTAATACGAGCTTGTCTCCATTAATCGTTTCTCCATGACCTGTCATTATCATAGATGAAGAATTCATAATATAAATGAGTATTTTAATATATTGATTTACTATTGAAAATTCAGCTCAAGATTCTTTGTAGCACTATTTCAAGCAGTTTTGGTATTATTCTATTAGTTATGATAAAACTCAAAAGAAGGCTAAAATCAATTATATATTTTTTTTTCCTGCAAAAATTCATTTATGCTTTCAGATCGTATTCTAAAGAAATACTTCAATTACAATTCCTAATCGTGCCAAAATCCCTGAATTGAAAACCCCAGCATCTAAAATTAGGAAGTAAAAAAAGAAGAGATTCCCAGAAATGATTGTAGCAGATTTCTAGCATCTCCAGATGAATAAATATGGGGATTAGCATATGCAAAGGGATGAAGGACAAAAAATTTGTTTTCTCCGAAATTTACAAATGATTTAAAAAAAAAAAGCAAGCAAGCAGACACACACACACAGAATTAACTGTCACCACGTGTTCTTGTGAGTAATAATGTGTGTATCGGAGCAAGTGGCACTCACCGGAGACGGATGACGTCATGAGTGATGTAATCGCTGGTAACGCTGAGTTTACAGATTCTTCGCAGAGCGTATACCCTTTTGGAGTGGCAATATTTTTCTTTTTTTTCTATTAATTAAGTGTACGAGTCGCTTCTATTTTCTTTTGGCCGCTATTTGCATCCAAAGATAACACAGAAACACCCATCCCCAAATTTCTACAATTACTTATGCGGATAGGATAGGATAATGACAGTTATCCTACCATATCCTATGTTTGGTTAGAATGATTGAAGCCTGCGTGATAACTGACAACACATGATAACGTCCCAATTTGGCTTGATAAGTTGTTCGAGCTATGGGGTTGGGATTGTTTTGTCCAGGTTCGGTAGATATTATGAAAAGTCCAAATTGTCCTCACCTTTGCAACCTACCTTTGCATATGTATAAACCAATTATTGAGTTCTTAATAATAAGGTTAATTTTGTAATTTGATTGTTCTATCCCCGCGTATCCAAGAAAGCAAACGCACGGTAAGATTACAAATCAGATCTGGCACAAGTAAACAATCACACCAACCAAATATGAGATTATATTATGTGAACAGTGCTATCATTAGAATGGGTATAAATTAGTCCTATCCTATCCACTTAAGCAAACGACCCTTAATGGATTTCCTTTTGTTTTGCAAATATAACATACATGACTGATTTTGGACTCTACTGTGTTTCAACCCAAAAAATGACCAACGTTAAGACTGCCTGAAACCTTGGGCACCTTCTTGATCTGCACCACAAACAAGAGTTAGAAAGGACCACTGGTAGTTTTCCGGTGGAAACCTCTCCGATACTTAAGTCAGTAAGCGTTGAGGTGTTTTTCAGAAAATAAGAAGGAATACTTCAAGAGAATGACCTACCTTTCTCAGCCTTGGAACTGAGATATTTATAGTTTTCCCAGCGGGAACCCTTTTCCGGGATCTCGGAAACAAAGGCCGCGAATCAGGGGCCGTTTAGACAACAAACTCTGACAAGTGGTCCCACTTGTCCCCCTCCCAGGGGTCAGGAGGCCAGGTCTTACCTACTCCTGGTCTCTTTTCTGCTGGCAAGCCTGCCTTCATTCTTTCAAGGTTCATCTTACAGGAGGTCTTCCACCAGCCCAAGATAACTCCCGGGCTGGGACAACGCTACTCAGTTCTACCAAGCTCAGGACAATTCCTGGGCTGGGGTGACCCTCGCTCTGACCAGGTCAACCTCACCCAGTGTAAGCCGCCGTGAAGTCCCTTTTTTGGCTATCTGAATCCAGGTCTACCCCAATCCGGGTCTGGCCTACTCATGACTCATCAACTCCTCCCCCCGAAATAGTTGGGGTAGAGCTGTAACACTCCAGGGCCTTTTAGGAATAAATGAGACCCCACTCATCCTTTATTGTTTCTCATACTGGTACTAATCCCATGAGATCCGCCTGACAACCAGGCCTAATTATTAGCACTGGTGGTGTCGGCCCACATTCCCCAAACGGTTGCCATACCCACACGTCTTTCCAAGTACTGTACCTGGTTGGTCAGCGACACGCGTCCTACTCTAGGACGGTTAGCGTTCCAGCTCACTGCCTAGGGTATTGTCCCTCTGTCCGCATTAAATATGAGGATCCCATCAAATCCCGCTTTTTCCTTGATTTTTCATTTTTCAAATTGATCCGCTTTCCTTTTGTCCCTCCAAATACCTTTTCCCCTTCATTTTTAATTGCTACTTCTAAAAAACTCTCTAAAAGCTTCCTCCCCTTTTTCTTCTGCAATATTTCGGCGATTTCTGCAACTCCGCTAATCTTCTTCTAATCTTTCCAAGAAATTATTATCAGGTACCCTTTCTTTCTCCACGCACTCTTTAATTATGTCAATTTCTTCTTCCCGAACCAACTCCGCCAGGGAGAGTTCATCGGGGGCAACTCCGGTGAACTCCACCTCTACCGTGAACCTTTCCTCCGCCGATTCCTACGCGACGGCTCCGGGGAGGGGTCCACCGACGATCCTACCTCCTCCTCCTTCTGACAACCTATCCTCAATAGTTAGCAATCAGACCCTTAAAGAAATCCGCACAAAATTCCCTATCTCTGATATGTTCTCCTTCACTAATCCGACACCCGGCGAGGGGGCATCATCACCTCCCGCCGGTCATCTCACTTTCTACGTAGACCAGTTCTACGCGGGGTTAAGCCTGCCCGTCCATCCCTTCGTTCAGGCTATTTCCAGGCTGTACCATATTCCAGTACAYRAATTCCTGCCTAACGCTTTTCGCGTTATGGCCGGATTTCACCTGGCAGCACAGTATGCCAAGATCACCCCCACAACTCAGCTCTTCTTCTCTTTATTTCAAGCAAAGAGCTCTTCCGGTTTTTTCTACCTATCTGGACGACCAGACGTCCATTTCTTATCAGGTCTTCCTACATCTTATAAAGTCTGGAAGAAAAAGTTCTTCTTCGTTCAGTGCTCTGGGGATTGGGGCTTCCCTACCGAACCCATCAGTTTTTTGCATCCTCAAATGCGCTTACCTCGAGGGGATAGGTCACCAAATCTGAAGGAAAAAATTGCCCTCTTAAACCAGAACCCCTTAGACTTGTCCAAGATGCTTACCGTCAAACTCTTGAACTTCTTCAATTCCCAACAAGGGCACGGTCCGGTCCTCTGTCACCTAAGATTGGTATTTTTCTCGGAATGTCCTGGTTTTATTGCTTTCTCACTATAGTTCTTTTATCATATTTTTCACTGTTTTGCTTTTCCATTTCATAGAAGATGATGCTAGCAAAAATGCAAGCCAAGGCTCGCAAGGCTGCAGAGGGGAGCCAGAAGAGTCCTATGGGGGAGCCCTCCAGAACTGCTCCGGTCCCGGGAGAGGTCCTCCTCGCGGCGCCACTACAGAGCCAACCACAAGCGCCATCCAGGACTCCTGAGCCCATCGGTAAAAACCCAGAGCCGAGGAGAAGCCCAGTGCACGAACCAGCAGCTCAGCCTTCGATGAACCCGGAGGAAGAGCAACCATTGAAACGGAAAAAGCGGAGCTGGGTTGACCTTACATACTCGTCAAGGGATCCTCCTCAAACTGCTCTGCCCATCACTCCCGGGTTCCCTTCTCAAATTATTCCCCCAGCCATTTCTCAAGTACCTCCTTATTCAAATCAGACCTTCTTTAATAGATCGGTCCTGAACTGCCCTGGAGAGGTGGCGAGGCAATTCATGATGGGGTTAGCTCCTACGTACGACTGCAACATCGTGGATAAGATGTCCGACCCGGAGCTGGTTGAGTTCTATTGCAAGGCGGAGGCTCAGGTATAAATTTCTCCACCTCTTCTATCCTTAACTTTCCCCAGTTCTCCTACTTATCTCTTCTTTGCATCAGGCTGTGGTGGGACGAGCATCTCTGTTGGCTCGAGCTCGAGGCTCTTTGCTGCACGCTGATCTCAATGGGGAGATTGAAATTTTAAAAAGCGAGAATCAGAGCTGATGGCTAAGGTCCGAGAGGGCCGGGAAGCCCAAGTCAAACTAAAAGGCTCAGAGATAGAGATAGACTTGCTGAAGGCTGAAGTGGAGGAAATGCGAGCTGAGCTCCTCAAGGTCAAGGAGTCGGAAGAGAAGCAACGAGCTCTTACTCTTCTTCGTGAGCAAGAGCTGGAAGAGAAAGTGAAGCAATCCAGAGCTGATGAAGTGGATCAAGGCTGCATTGAAGGGCGTGCCGAGGGGAGATTGGAGTTCCTCAACTCGGGGGAAGGGCTACACCTAATACAACTGTCCAAAGAGACCACTCGCCGAGCTTTTATGGGCTCTGAGGAGTTGTATGATCTCCTCGTTCCCGAGGCGGAGGTCTACTTTGGATTAGGTCTTGATGCCCATGCTAAATGGGTGGCTGAACACCCTTCTACCCCTTATGATCGGTCCACCCCGATTAAAGGCGTCAACGAGCCCACCTCCTTTTCCCATGTTCCGAAAGACGACCACATCCACTTGATAGACCCGGCGGCGGCCTTTGCTGACTACATACGCCAGATCTTTTGCTCTTCTTCATCAGCTTCTTCTCCCCCCTGAACAGTCATTAGCAATGGTTGCTGCAGGATCTCCAACCTTTGCTAACCTGGGTGATTTACAAGAGTCGGCCAAGTTCGAGAAAGACTTGGGGGAGACGTCTCAGGCTCCAATGCAGTCATGAGGAACTTGGAGTTTAGCTGGCCTTAATGTAGAGCTCATGCCTCGAAGAGAAATTTTCTGCCTTGTTTTCTGTCTAATTTTTGAACAGACCTGTTTGCTATAGCCTGCATGGCTGGTGATTAGAGTAGATTTGTCCTTATTTTTATTAGCTTTTTAGTTCGTTTTTATATTTTTTTTTGGTATAAGTTGGATGATTTAAGCATAATTCCGTAATTTTATAATTCCAGCTTATTTTAACGCATTTTGATCTTAATTGATGCAATTAAGTGATGTTTCGTTGTTTTTCACCTTACAGCTAAGTAACCGGAAGAGTTTAGCACGTAAAAGACGAAGTTCGATGTTCGGGAATAGAAGAACAAGCTTTTCGGTGAAACGAGTAGCAAACGATCGAGAAACGGAAACCGACGCTCAGTCGCGTCGACTGACGCGACCGTCGATGCGAGCCGTGTCAGCGAGTCATGACCGCGTCAGTCGACGCACTGCCGACGCCACATTCTGAAGCGTCGATGTCGACGCACCATTGTCGACGCAATTTGCTGAAGCGTCGATGTCGACGCACCCCGTCGACGCACCTTCCCAGCCGACGCGCGCACCTGCCGAGCGCTGCCGACCAAGTCTGCCGAGTCCCGCCGAGCGCCTGCACGCGTCAGTCGACGCTACGTCGACGCGACAGCCCAGAATTCGGAAATTAGGATTTCTTGTGCGCCAAGACTTCTAATATCTATTTAAACCCTCATTATTTCGGGTTTTGAGGAGGGAGACACCAGAGGGACGATATCCTAGGGTATTCTAGCATTCAATAACAATAAATCCACGTCTTATAATAAGATTTGGAGACGCGGATCAAGGATCGAAGTTCTACGCGTCCGAAACACCGATTTCGCGCTCGAGAATCCATCTTCGCCCAAGATCAGCGTTCAAACTCCGGAATAGCTGGAGCTTTTCATTGCTTTCCTTAGTTGCAATAAGTTTTCTAAATTCTAAGATAATTTTCTAGTTAATTGTTTAGATAAATTCTTAGTTAATTCTAGTTTTAATTAGTTTAATTGTTTCTTATGCTTGGAATTGGATACTGGTTAATTTAGTTTATTTATGCGATTTAGTTTATGCTTAGTTTATGGTTCTTGGCTTCGTATGATTCACTGCTTAGCGATAGTTTCTTAAATTCATGCTTTAGATACGTTAATTAGCTCTAAATCTTCGTAGCGTTAATTGATAATTAGTTATTGCTTTTAGTTGATAATTTAAGATAATTAGTTTAATCAGTTTTAGTTTACTGCTTAGTTCGTAATTGATATTCTAGTTTAAAGTAATTAGTTTAATTATCGTCTTAGTTTATAATGATCGAATTAATCTTTTCAAACCCCCAAATGTATATGTATGTTATTCGTGATTGAGAAAAATATTGATAAAACCGAACAGTTGTTTCCTCGAGAGATACGACTCGAGTCAAACTCATCACCCTACAGTTACCTCGTACACTTGCGAGCAAACTAACGTGCTTTTAAATTAATTATTAAAAATGGGGTGCACAAAAGTTTGAGTCAGCTGGTCTGGTTTTGTCTGTTCTGAAGATTAAATTTGTACCCGAATATTTTCTGTTCAATGATAATTAATACTTTTGTCTTGTTGCGACTCTTGATCTTTTAGGGTTTCCTGATTTTCCGGGAACCCTAGTACTTTTTGATTCCTTTTACACGCGCTTTCATTCCTTTAAATATGTGCATGTCTTCACTATTCTCTTTGCAATTTTCTCTGTAATTTTCTGTCATGGCATCCTCTCCCCTTATTAACGAACTCGATTCAGTGAGGCGCAAGAATATCTCCCTCGTCGTTGACAAGTTCAAGCTCTCCGATCAGATCACTTCCCTCAAGGAGAAGATCGGCTACCTCTACCGCCTTTTGGAGAGGAAACTTCAGAAAAAATGTTTTTACAAAAGGGAGTGGGCTGATCTCCGGAAAGTTAACCGCCAACTCCAGGAGGAGAAGGCGGACCTGTCCGAATCGGTAGGTCGCCTGACCGCCGCTGTCGGCGAAGTTCCAACGCTTGCCGATCGTTCCGACAAATATCGCCGTCGCCTGCACGAAACAGAGCGTGAACTCTGGCGATTTCATCGAGCTCTGGCTTCAGATTGGAGATCTTCTCATAGCTAAACGCCTTAGCTTTATTTTCACTGTTTCCTACAATCTCATGTAATCAAAGTTGCCAACCTTTTCTGAAAGGTGTGAGCAACCGGTGTTTTTATATTTGTGCAATAATATATGATGTCATGAGTTCTTTCTAAATACTGCTCAAATAATCTGTTAATCTGTTAATTCCTGCATTCATTCGTGTTACCAGTTAAGCATTTACCTCTTAAGGTTTTATACCTTAACTAGGTCAAGCGCATTCGTATATTTCAGCTGACAAACAGGTCAGGCACATATGCACAACAAAAAACCCTTGTGGGCCTGAAAATCAATGCGTGTATCTTCTAGTTAGCCTGAGCTAATACTGACTACCTGGTCAGGCGAATCGAGGCGTCCGCCTTTAGCCTATGTTAACCTGCACTTATAACAGGTCAGGCAAAATTGAGGACATCCGTCCTTAGCCAGTCCTGGCTTATTCTGACAATCAGGTCAGGTAAAATTGAGGACATCCATCCTTAGCCAATACTGGCTTTAAACTGACAATCAGGTCAGGTAAAATCGAGGACATCCATCCTTAGCCAATCCTGGCTTTAAACTGACAATCAGGTCAGGTAAAATCGAGGACATCCGTCCTTAGCCAATCCTGGCTTTAAACTGACAATCAGGTCAGGTAAAATCGAGGACATCCGTCCTTTTAGCCAATCCTGGCTTAACCGACAATCAGGTCGGGCAAAATTTCAGGACATCCGTCCTTAGCCAATCCTGGCTTAACCGACAATCAGGTCGGGCAAAATTTTAGGACATCCGTCCTTAGCCAATCCTGGCTTAACCGACAATCAGGTCGGGCAAAATTTTAGGACATCCGTCCTTAGCCAATCCTGGCTTAACCGACAATCAGGTCGGGCAAAATTTAGGACATCCGTCCTTAGCCAATCCTGGCTTAACCGACAATCAGGTCAGGTAAAATTTTAGGACATCCGTCCTTAGCCAGTCCTGGCTTTAAACTGACAATCAGGTCAGGTAAAATTTTAAAGCATCTGCTTAGCCAGGTCTGGCTGAACATGTCGTCTTTGGCCTTCAGGCCAGGATTTTAGGGTTTCGCAAATCGAGGAAATCACCCCATCTGAGCTTTTTGCGCGCCAACTTAATGTAACTTCCCGCCCTTTTCTTTCCTATATATACTGGCACCTATTCCTTCATTTATTGTCCCCTTATAATGGCATCATCCTCGTCTTCCAACCATGTTCCCGCCGAGGAGCATAGCCGACTGCTCCATGAAAGGGATCAACTTCGGGCAGAAATTTTCCAGTTGCAGGATCGCGTGGAAAAACTGACTGAGAGAAAACTGAAATATCGTCATGAACGGCATCGACTTCAGCGACTGCATTCGTGAACTAGAAGAGGAGAATTCTGACTTGTACGTCAACTGGGACATCGCCGTGGACATACAAGAGCGATTTCGTGTCCGCCTTCTGGAAAATGAGGAAAGGATCCAGGAACTCCGTCGACTTCTTGCCTCCGCACCTCCATCTTAAGGCTTAATTTTTATTCTGCTGTTTTCCTACGTTTGTAATTTGTATCTTGCGATTATCAATGCAATTCTCTTTGAAAATATCGCCTTATATTTCCGTATTCTTCTCAGCGTCTTTCCAATTACAATCGAAATAAAAGGTAACACTTTGCTAATTTCATGGGCACCTTGCCTTTGGCCAATTCTGCCTTGATGGTAAAACACATTAGTAATCTGACGAAGATAATCCTGCAGTTTTCATTGCATAAATAAACAAACGTTAAAGATTACAATTACGTATAAAACTTTCGCAAATTAACAACATTCCAGGCACGGGGGATCTCTGTCCCATCCAGTTCTTCTAACTTGTAAGCTCCTCCGGCCAGAACCTGGGTGACCCGAAGGGGTCCTTGCCACGTGGCGTCTAGCTTCCCTTTAGCTTGTCCCAAATCAGCTCTTTTAAGAACCAGATCCCCTACCTGGAAGCGCCTCTCTCGAACTGTTTTATTGTAAGCCGCTCTGATCCGACCTCGCAAGTGTTCCATTCGCACCGCCGCTTGGTCTCTCTTCTCCTCAACTAAGTCCAGAGCATCTTGGATTAACGCTTCATTCTGGGCCTGGTTGTAATTCTGCACTCGATGAGTCTCTAGACTAATTTCTGCAGGGACCACATCATCCATGCCATATACGAGGCTAAAGGGAGTTTCTCCCCGTGCCAGGCGGTGGTGGTGGCGGTGGTGGTGCCAGGCGGGCTGGGGCTCGGCTACGGCAGTGGAGGCAAGGCGGGCTGGGCTTCGGAATGGAGCAGCGGCGGGCGAGCGGAGCGGGCGGCGGCTGCTGCGGGTGGGGTGGGGGGTGGGGGTGAGAAGGAGAAAAAAAGAGAGAGAAAGGAGAGAAAGTGAGGCGGGGAAGGTGGGAGGCCCGATTTTAGGTTAAAATCCTGACGGCCAAGCCCGTCAGGATTACACTTAAACGCTGACGGTCTTGGCCGTCAGCGTACATTTTTTATTTTTTTTAATTAAAATTTCACGCTGGCGGCCATGGCCGTCAAGCATATTTTTTTTTGTTTTTTTTTAAAAATCAAAAATATATCCTGACGGGCATGCCCGTCAGGATAGTTACGCGGGATAAATTCCCGCCTCACCCCTGAGGGCATGCTGACGGGACTATATACTGGCGGCCATGCCCGCCAGCATACCCGTCAGCATTCCTGGCGGCTTTTTGGCCGCCAGAAAATCCGCCAGTAATGCCAAATTCTTTTGTAGTGCATGCCACCTAGTGGTTCAACCTCCCTCTTTTCACCAAGTTCTCTCGACTCCGCCAATCTCCTATAGAAATCTTTAAGAACTTTAGCTTCAATGTTCTTGGATTCAATTCATCGATTATGGAACTAATCTTGCAACAGGTGTCAAATCACTTCAAACAACGAATATACTAACATTTTTCTCACCCAAATAATTCTTCCGTTGATTGATTCAACTGAACTTGATTCCAGTAAATTATATTTTCTAATAGGACACTGTGAATGTGCCTACCTCTCCAGGCTTTCCTGAAGTAAATCATTATGCACTTATGCATTTACCATTTTAATATAATTCATAGTCTTCTTGAATATTTCAGGGAGAATAAGTGTAGACAACAAAGTGGTATCAACTTACAACATGTTATTTTGTATATCTCATATTTTGTCGTAGATGGAATGCACATATGGCACGTATTACTTGAGCACCAAAGACACGTAAAAACTGCATTCTTAATGCTTTGGCGACAATCTGAAATAATTACCAAGTTATCGTGACAACTAAATGAATTGTAGAATTGTTGCATAAACCGCACCCATTACTTGTCTTTCTCTTTATCAGCAAGGCCAAAAGCTTACGAAAACACTTGTTCATTAGCATCTTTCGTAATGGCGATGAATAACACCCCCTTCGACATGCCCTTCAAAAAAGTATCGTGGAAAACAATAACAGGCCTGCATTTCTCATTGAATCCCTTTATGGAAGCATATAAGGCAAAAAATGAATACTTCAACATATTGTAGTCATCAATCTCAAAATGCGTATAAGCACCCGAGTTTTCCTTCTTCAAAAAAGTGAAAATATACATACATCAATTGCCACGACTTTGAGTGTTTCCCATAGATAAAGTTGTATGTGATATGTAGTCAAAGATTTATCATATTTAATGTTAATCCCATATTATTTTTAATGTCAAAAATGATTTCTTTGGGCCGAAATAAACCGTCCCTCTAAACTAGTTTCGGCAAAATACGCTACAATAACCTTTAAAACACTTGTCTCGGACCACATATATTAAGATCAAGCTCACGTGTGTGAGGTGCCAAAAAAATGAGAAACTTTCAACTCCCCCCTCCCCCCAGTATTATTAGCACGAAATAGGAAGTTCATCCTCAATGTTTATATCTGCAAATAACCTCTAAATGTGATTTTGAGGACCCCGGTGTTTGATACTAAACTCTTTTAATAAAATGATAGGAGCCCACATTTATTTCTAACTCTAATTTGCTTTAAATAATTTCACCTTTAAACAACTCCAAACTGCCATTATCGCATTCTTGTGCAACTAACACAGGCTCAGGGTAATGAAATGGTGCCCCAGGAACCACCGAACCATTCCCCGAGTTCAGAAATGGTACAACAGGCTCTTGTACATGGGAAGTGTCACTTTGAGTGACATCAATAGGTGGCACCCCATGTATGGGAGCACTCCATTGACTTAATATCATTGTCATTATTGTCGACTATTACGTGTTCCATATAAGGAACATATGCATCGTCATAATCTGCATCCTCCGAAATAAATAATTATCTTATTTCCAACCATATCACTCATATAATAAATCAACCAAAGGATCATCAGTTTCAAAGTCCGGATCCTCCTCCTCTTGCTCCCCCTCGTCGTCATCATCATCCTTATTATCATCCTCATCATCTTGATCATTATTGCCATCCTCTGTGGTGTGCCCTACATCACCTAATTGTTGTTGAGAATCATCATTCGAAACACGGTTCACTACTTTGAGAAGGACTTCAGAATCCTCAAAATCATCACCTTTGTCACACGAATGATGCTCCAAATTTGGAGATCTAGTTGGAAAATGATCACTCAACACATTCTTTTCCATAGTACGTGTCATCTTTCTCGTCGTTGATTGTGGGTCGGGCATATTATTCATTCCATGTCCTGAGTATTACAGATAAAAAGGCCGACATGGAGCTACATCAACATAATGAAATGACAAGCTTTTGCTATTACTTCCCTGAAGTAACATTCTGGGTGCTACATGATCTTTAGGTTCTAATGTAACATATATGGTGGGTATCATGCCCATATTGGCTAAACGGTGAAGGTTCTTTTCACAATAAATCTGACATTTCTCCATCGCGCCATTTCCAGTAGGTGTTATGAAATGAAGTATGTAGTCAACCAACCGACTTTGGTAGGAACAAGTTCATGAATCTTTTTCATAAATGCATCTAACATCACTGTCCGTAATGACGTATAAATAATCTCTGACTGTCCATTTTTGTACGCATCTCCGTTGCAAAGCCACCACGAAAAACCTTGACTTTTTGATCCACCATCCAGAAAGAATAAATAAAACATGTCAAATAAACCCATAAACCCACCATCTATGACGTTAATTTTTTGAGTTGTTGGAGCATCTCAAAAATTTAATTATCTATTTCAATAAAATATTTATGCACCCAAAAAATTAAGACAATTTCTCGGATCTAAGAGATAATCTCTTGGATCCGAAGAACTATTTCTTGGGTTCGAAATGGCTTCTTGCAAGCAACTTAAAAATGCTTCATTGGAACAAAAAATTATTTTTTTTAAAGTCTATTATTAACTTGAAGACTCCTTATATTTTTAACTTGAATTCTTACCGACTTTTAAGTTTATCAAATCCCCAATTTCTGACGGATTTTAGAGATATGATTTATTACAGACTTTTGAACTTTATCAAAATTATTTATAAAAATGGCTTTCTTTAAATAACAAGAAAGTCAAAATCCAACAATGACTTTTTCCCTCATATCAAAAGTTAGGGCAATACTCTTGTCAGGCCGGACTAACGGATCATCTGTTATACTAAAATTTCATACTAATACATTACAATACAAAACAAATATTATAGTAAAAAAATAAATACATCATAGCACGGGTCAGAGAGAGATGAAAAATCAATACTTTTAAGTACAAAATTAATATCGTAGTACAAAAATAATACATTATAGTATCGGGTCAGATGGCCTAACGGGTCATAACCCGCAATCTGGCCTAATACAGCCCAAAAGTTATCTCGACCAGAAAATTGAACAAGCCACTGGAAATTTCACGCCGTCACTGACACAGTAGGTAGAGTTCGCTGCCCAGGCGGCCGATGGAGAGACTAGGGTGTAGGTTGTCGTTGGAAAAAGTTCGTCACCCATGCTACCACTACCAAGACTTCTTCGTCGTTGTCGCTGCAAATTCCCCGGAATTCTCGCTGGAAAAAGAGGTGAAAGTTCCTACTTCCTCCGTCCCATAAAAATAGTCCACTATTCCATTTTCGTCCGTCCCACAAAGATAGTCCAGTTACCATATTTAACAAATCATTAATTTTTCATTTTCACACAAACCCTTAATTAATATTTTTGAAATACTAGTATTCTACCTCGTAAATGAAAACTGATGATTACAATGCAAAATCTTACTATTTCAATAACAAATATACTAATTACAACGCTGATTTTTATGAGTATTAATTGACATTAATAAATTCAAGAAGGGTATAATTGAAAAACACTAACTAAATTAATGACTTAACTATATAAATTACTAATTTTTTAATTTGTGTGAAATCAACCGTAAGACCATCAAATTGAGACGGAGGAGTATGAAATTTGTGGGGCGAGAGAGTTTGATTTTGAGTTGAGGTTTAATCGTATGAAACTCCGTAACTGAGAGACCTATGCATCCTTTTATTTACTTCAAGGGCATATAAGTTTTTTAGGTGTCAAATAATATCAAAACCTTTTCTGTCATAAAGTGGTTAAATTCCATTTTGTCTACAAAAGAATAGCTATAAATAGGGATTTTCCCATTATTGAAATAAATAATAGTGAAAATTGAAATATTAAGATTGAAAATTGAAAAACTAAGATTAAATTGAAATAATAATTAAGATTAAATAATACAGTGAAATAATAATTATAAATGTAATGAAACAGTGACTGAGAAATTAAAACACTAAATAGCTTAATTTTTATTTTTAAGAGAAATCGAATTTTTAAATAAAATGTTTTCTTTTAAGTTTTTCTTTTTTCTTATTTTATCAACAAACACTTCATATACAGTTTAATGCAATACATGATTTTCTATTCCAAACTTTTTTATTTCTCACCTCATATTTAAAGTATTATCAAACACCTTTCAAATCAATTGACGACGTCATCAATTCACAGACAGACATTTCTTATCTTTTGAATAAAGGGTGTTTAAACTCACGGTTATCATCAACTGACCATAGTTAACTCCACTAGTAAACGTCCAACCGAGTTTTCTTTACAAAACGACCCTCCAACCCAACCTCAATTGACACTTTATTCCACACTTGCGGCTTCATAATTCTCTTGATTAATTAATTAATCAATTTGTCCTAACCCCTATTAATTTCACCAGCGTGCCCTGCCCTGCCCTCGTGTTTGGGGAATAATAAATAAAACAAACAAACCAAAAAAAAACAAAAAAAAACAGTAATATCATAATCACAAAAATTATCCTTGAGGTCTAATTCCATCTTTATTGTGCCCAATCGTTACATGATATGATGAAATCTTTTTTTATTATACAATTTCACCCCATATGTTTCTATATATTACAAACGGCGCCTTTTTTTTTTTTCTCTCTTATGACCAATTCTAATATTTACAAAAGTTGAGAAATGTGAATATAAAATGCAAAATGAAAAATCGATGGTTATTGTACTCGTATTTAGAAAATGTTGACGGCTTTTGCTAATTCCATTAATGATAGATACACAATGTAAAGGTTATTTTTGTAATGTTGAAAATGATTTGAATCATTTGTAAGTAGACCAATCTTCAAGAGTATATCACAGCTGAGCTGATACTACATAACCGACCGCAAACTTCTATGCTATTGGGACTTTCCAGGAAACCAAAACATAGACCGGTCGCATTATTATTTATATCCTCTCATCGCACACTATAAATAACCCAACATTTCCTCCCTCCGAGTCGGATAAATTACAAGATCATATATATATTCAAGTACTACTCAATGCATTCCATCAAAACGACGCCGTTATTTTCAGAAAAGGCCCCCAACAACAAAGTTCATGTGAAATCCCACCCGTCGTCGTCGACGAAGTTTCTGACCCCCGTCCGAGGATCCATCAAACGCCGCATCTTCGCTTGCCTCTTCCGACTATTCCGATGGAACTAACCACTTCATATATGTTTCACTTGGTTAGATGTATAACACCGTGAAATTAATTTATGCATAAGTTTTTTAATTATTTATAAAGTATTTACACGTACCATTCATCGAAACAAGTGGATGGTCTCTTTCGACCTTGTTCACGTCTCATGT
>BMAC01000203.1:1067335-1093123 GCA_014905375.1 Phtheirospermum japonicum | reverse complement strand
ATATATAATATCATATACTCTAAATTTTTGACATATATAACTACCTTATATCATCACGTATAACTGTCATATATCATCATATATAATATCATATATCATCACGTAAAATAGGGTGCACCTACTAAATTGCCAATTAATCTAAATTTATAATATGAAAATATCTTAATATTCTTATTATGGATAAAAGCAATAATAGTGAGATTTTTATTTTTTCAAAATAGTTATTATATTTATGAAAATTTATTATTATATGTCCGAAATTTCTTACATAATGTTTGAAATTTTCTTACTTGATGTTAGATATTGCTATATATTTAAACTTATTAAACACATTTTTTTTTTTGCAAAATAATCTAAAAAAATAAAATAAAACCCTTACTTGATAGGAAATTATTGTTATTTCTTACTTAATATAACAACATATAATATTTTACTTGATGATAGGAAAACTATCTTACTCAAATATAATTTCATAGAGTCATTCGGTCCGAATGCTACATGAAGAACATAAGCGAGATGACAGAACGAGAAGACCTGGGATGTAGAAGATCATACCATGAGTGATTCAATACATTTGGATTCATATGGATATTCACCTATGTGGTACTTCATTGTACGATATATATAAGATTCATTGTATAGATATCATCATCTACATCCAAAAAATCGTATGTTTTGGAAGAAGTTTGTACACTTTAGGAAGGGGTTTTGACTGATAAAAAAAAAGAATCTACTTCAAACGATGTGTCCTTAGGCACAACCATATATAACATAGAAATCACTCTTAGAAAGGGTGGACAATTAGTTAGAGCAGCGGGTGCTGTAGCAAAACTGATTGCAAAAGAGGAGAAATCGGTCACATTAAAACTACCTTCTGGGGAGGTTCGTTTGATCCAAAAACTGCTCACCAACAATCGGACAAGTGGGGAATGTTGGGGCAAATCAGAAAAGTTTGGGTAGAGTCGGACCCAAGCGTTTGTTGGGTAAGAACCTTGTAATAAGGGAGTAATCTCTTACTTTATGACCAAAAAGATGATAGAATATTTAACTCTATATCCGAAAAGTAAGAGTTTTTCTATTAGTTAAATCTTTTACTTTATTTTTTCAAAAAATTTTGTGCTAAAATAAAAAGTAAAAACTTGTCAAAAACTTTTTCCGGCCGGCGACTGTAGAGGCTGACGGGTGAATGGTATTATTATTATTATTATTATTATTATTATTATTATTATTATTATCATCATCATTATTATTATTATTATTTTAATAGGGTATAACCTTATAGGTTGAACTAAATAACAAATTGAATAATTATTTAATGTATTTAATAAAAATATAGTTTCTTATATTATATTTGACGATTAACCTTTAATGAATTCCAATACATCAAAAGAAATTTCTCAAAACATAAATATGCAAGTAAAATTAAAATAAATAAATAAGTATCTGAAGCCAAAAACTCACATAATTTGTGGGGAAATAAAATAATGTCTTTAATTGGCCAAAATACTACACTCTGCTGCACTATTAGTATTAGAAGATGAAAAGTGGATGTCCTTTTTTTCTATTTCTTTTTATTTTTGGCATAAGAATGAACTTGTTAACGACAGTGTGTGTCCTTTATCATAGTTTATATATATATATATATATATATATATATATATATATATATATATATATATATATATATATATATAATTTGAAAGCCTATAATTTTAAAAATAAGTATCAGATTTACGATGTTGTTATCAATGTTAAACAACACTGAATACCAACATCGACCAGAGTAAAATAAAAATTATGCTGCGGAAATAAAAACTTAAGAACACGATATAACAAATTCAGTTCACAAGTAAAAGTACTTGTGAACTTGGGTGTACAAACCCGTAAACTATATTATTTTCTCGTTTTGCGATCAATACAAAAATATTAAGTAATGTATGAAAACTAAAGTATCAAAACACATGATACTAAATACTTGTCGCCTAGGTTGATCAAGCTCTTCTTCGTTGGTCACGCAACTTCAAATAACTTGTCAATATCGAACAATGGCTCCAAGTAGTTGTTCGTGTTCTTCGTCTTGTGCGTTCCTTGCGTCGTTCGCCCTTCTTCAAAAATCCGTGCGATTAAAAGTTTATTGAAGGTGTCCTCTTCTCTTGGCTTTGTCTTGTCTTAAATAGACAAGAGTTCTAGAGTTCTAAACTTGGTAGACAAGTTAAACAAGTCCTAAACACAATTTAGAAAACTAAATAAAATTTTAGACACAATCTAGGAAACAAACCTAGAGTCCTAATTCTAATTCCCTAATATATTTTGGGCCTAAGAAAGGTAAACAACTAAATAAGGAATTATTCCCAAGAATAAAATCCTCAACAATCTCCCCCTTTCGCCTTTCTGGACAAAATACCCAAGACGCATGTAAATGATCAAAAGAATAAAAACTCCCCCTGAATTAGAAACTCCCCCTAAATTAGAAACTCCCCCTAAATGAAACATAAACAAACCACATCGTCTTCTACATACTTCTCCCCCTTTTTGTTCTGAAAGTAAAAGGATCTCAATAAACGAGTTTCGAAGCTCATGGTGCTGTGCAACCTGGTTACCAAACACATTAATCTGGGTTTGGACAAACGAAGTAGAAAAATGAACCATGTTGGTACTGATGTTGGGAATACCAGAACCAACACCAGACATGACACCAGCTCGAAGAGGCGCCACAGTGTCTAAAGAAGTTAATCAGATTCTGCTTCACGAAAACACCAACGGGGGATTCGACGCTCAGCAATCAAGCCTCGATTTTGAAATCCCAAGAACAGCTCCTCAGCTTCACTCGTCAAGAACCTCGTGGAGATTGGTTCCATGTCTTCAATCTCGACGGCTTGAGACGGAGCCTCATCAGAGCTAGCAGAGTGGTCGGAGGCAAATGTTGACATCGGTGCACTGGCAGATGGAACATTGTCAGAATCAGAGCTTGGAGAGGAGGCATGATTTTTTGCAGGGGATGTTGTTTCAGTGTCACAACACCAGAACCAACATGGGCTGATACGGCAGCTTTGAACTTCTTCTTTTCTCTCTTTGGGAGGGATTTTCTTATTATTTAGACGCACAGCCTGTTTCCAGAGCTTTGCTGGGTGATGGTGAATTCGACATTTTGCAAGAGAATTGGAAACAACCACAAACACAAAATTGAGTGCCGTAGGCAGTAAAATTTGGAGAAAGAAAAAGTAAAGACCTTAACTTTGTCAATATGGAAAAGTCGTAAGCAGTAGATAAAAGAAGGGGATGAACAAAGTAAAGTTAAAAAATAACTCTCCACTCTTTCTCAAAATAAGACACACGATCCCTATGCTTAAACACCAACTACAAATTAAAACTGAGATAGAGCTAGATTTTTATAAACCATCACCATAGTTGAACAAAGCCTTTGCAAAGCAATTTTTCACTCGCCAAATTAATCTCTTATTACCTGTACAACCGTCCGATTACAACTCCACTGAAACACGCGGTTAGCAAGATTCAAAACAAGATTAAGAGAAMTCAAGATAGACACGAACACAAACAACAGAACGCACAGCAAGATGGCATCTTCACAAAGTATGAATGTCTTACGGATGCCTAAAATTCATGACCTAAAAAGGTTAAAAAGAACACATTATGATTTCAGTGACTTGATCCAATGTTTCTTTTTATTACTGACAACATCATAACCAACATTACCTCAGATGAAGTCAATGGAAGCTTACCCCTTAACCCAAGTTAATGACTACGTCAAGATCTCTCAAGAAGGTGAAATCTAAAGATTGAATCTTTTTGTATCCAGATTTACTTCATCCTTGAAGGGATTTGAATCTTTTGATCTTCAACAATTGCTGTTAACACCTCTTGTTTTTGGACCTGGGAGAAAACCGGTTTCTGCGGGCAAGCCCCACAATCACCTAATCGAAGAGGTTGGTCTTTTTGCCATCACTGTTATTGCAACACGGGACTTTATTGCACTTTTAATCAAACTCAATTCATTAGGAAAATGTATGAAAAGAAAGATAAAAATGCATGCAAAATTATACAGATGTTGTGACTGATGTTGATATTGGTTGTCACAACATCACAAACCAACATTGGTTAGACAATGCACATACCGAGATCTCTTCTCAAACGAAAGAAGTCTCGTAATCTAATGCCTTCGTGAAGATGTCAGCAAGATGATTGACTGTTCCTATATGCTCACGACTACTTATCTTCCTCTCAACCAAATCTCGAATAAAGTGGTACCTTATGTCAATGTGTTTGATTCGAGAAAGATGGACCAGATTTTTCTAGATATCAATGGCACTGGAAGTATCACAGAGCACAGTCAATGTTCTTCTATGTAGACCGTAGTCCTCTATCATTTGGTTCATCCACAATAACTGTGTACAAGCACTTCCAGCTGCAATATACTCGGCTTTAAGAYCATCCTCTACWCGRTTGGGCTWTMTTTTGGKAAYAWACAAAGATTCTCGAYTTTMAGAACAYTTAGTAYACAAGCAAACAAACCTTACCATCTCTTTGAAGTTTATTTGTCGCTTTCTTGTAGTTCTTTCATTGAGATCTCCAATGATTTGGCTCATAGGATGATTCTTCTGAATTCTTGAAGGAATATTTCTCTGATTCAAGTCAATGGGTTCAGCTGGATTCTCCACACTTGGATTAGAATCTGATTTTGCGGCGGCTGGAGTTGATGTTGGTTCTGATGTTGTTATCCCCGTATCAACATTGTTACCAACATCACTCAAATCTCTGGGTTCAGCACCTGCATCTTTGTTTTCAATACCTGCACTTTCATCTACAGGAAGTGTGACATTATTTTGAGGATTTTGATCATAAACCAGATCATCCTCCTCAGTAGGTTTAAAATCACTCATCAAATCATCAAACTTGACGTTAACCGACTCAATCATGCAACACGTTCTAAGATTAAACACTCTATATGCATGACTATTTCGAGAGTATCCCATGAAAACACATTTATCACTCTTTGAAGCAAGATGATTTCTATCATTTAGCACATAACAAATGCACCCAAAAATATGAAAATCACTCAAATTTGACTTTTTATCCATCAATAATTCATAGGGAGTAATACAAGATCCTGGTCTAAAATACACCCTATTAATTATATGGCATGCAGTGTTCATTGCTTCTGCCCAAAAACGTTTAGTAACCCCATTGAAATAAGCATAGTCCTAGATATTTCTATAAGAGATCTATTTTTGCGTTCGACTGTCTTATATTGTTGGGAGGTGATGGGTGAAGAAAATTCATGAGTTATACCAACTTTGTAACAATATTTTGAAAAGGATGCATTCTCAAATTCTTTCCCATGATCAGACCTTATTTTACCTATACTCACACAAAAACTTACACACAACCTTTTTGCAAGTTTTTTTAAAAGTTTTGAAAGTCTCAGATTTTTCTCTTAAAAACTCTACCCAAGTAAAGCAGGAAAAATTATCTACAAGTACAAGAACATACCTTTTACCACCAAGGCTCTCAATTTCAAGTGGTCCCAAAAGGTCCATATGAAGGAGTTCGAAACAATATGAGGTACTGAGACTTTGTACTATTGGATGTGGCACCCTGACTTGCTTACCTTTCTGGCATGCCTCGCAAACTGGAATGTTTTTAGTGTTGAGCTTAGGTAGTCTGATCACAGCATCCTTTTTGACCAAACTTTCCATCATCTTGAAACTGACATGCCCAAGTTTTTGATGCCACACCTTAGCATCACTTAGTTGAGACAATTTGCAAAAGGCATCACTGTTGATTTGATAACAGTTATCTGAATTCCTCTGACCAATGAGGATGCACAGACATTCTCCTCATAGACTTCACACTTCTCACGGTTGAATTTGACACTAAAGCCACCGTCGCAAAGTTGACTTATGCTTATTAAGTTAGCAGTAAGTCCTTCTACCAACAACACATTCTTCAGAGTTACGACGCCGGGAACACAGAGAGTTCATTGGCCAATGATTTGGCCATTTGCGCCTCCACCATACTTTACCTTTCCACCTCGAAATCTGACTATGTTGGAAAGTAGTTCTTCTGAGCCTGTCATATGCTTGGAGCATCCACTATCAAAATACCAGGCTACAGGGACATGAAATTTCAGGGAGGTATGAATCATATTGCACTTGACACTATTTCTCTTGACCCACACTTTTTTGAAACTGGTGTTGGTATTGATGTTGGTAAGACAGGAACAAACATGGGATTCAGCAGTCAACTTCGACCTTTTAAAATGAGATTGACTGCCAATAAGCTTCCAGCAGTATGGTCGTATGTGACCTGGTTCACCATAATGATGGCATACATATTGTCTTCTTCTTCTCTAGTGGCGTTTGGTCGACTTCACCTTTTGACTTGAAACTGGCTTTTGAACATGCTTGTATCCAATCCCGTGTTTTGAACAATTCGGGATACTCGATTCCAGAATCTCATCCACCGTGGCCTTGCCTTTGTTGAGGTTTGTGAGGGTTTCTTGGGCCTCCTTCAACTCGGTTTTCACCTTTTCTAGCTCAGCATCCTTCTTGGTGAGCGACGTTTCCAAGCGAACAATTATGTCAAGTTGATCATCCTTTTCTTTGGTTAGCTTTTCTACTTTTTTCACGAGATCATTGGCCTTGAGTACCTGTTTTCCCCAACTAACAAACAATTTCTGGTGATCAATACTCAGCTGCTCGTGTTCCTCAAGGTAATCAGTAGTCTCGACATTCAGGCACACGATGTTGTCTTCAAGCAAACTAACATGGACGTCGTCGTCCCACACAACATTGGTAAATAAGGATGGATCAGGTTCAGTTGACTTGGAATCATTGACATCCTCTGTAGCAACCATGCTCTTCTTCCTCGCAGTATCCATAGTACCTAGACAAATAAGGATCAGTACTTAAAAGGTTAAGTAACCCGCTCTAGATGCCAATTGTAAAATTTGAAGGCCTATGGTTTTGAAAATAAGTCTCAGTTTTACGATATTGTTATCAATGTTAAACAACACTGACTACCAACATCGACAAGAGTAAAATAAAAATTATGCAGCGGAAATAAAAACTTAAGAACATGATATAACAAATTCAGTTCACAAGTAAAAGTACTTGTGAACTTGGGTGTACAAACCCGAAGACTATATTACTTTCTCGTTTTGCGATCAATACAAAAATATTAAGCAATATATGAAAACTAAAGTATCAAAACACATGATACTAAATACTTGTCGCCTAGGTTGATCAAGCTCTTCTCCGTTTATCACGCAACATCAAATAACTTGTCAATATCGAACAATGGCTCCAAATAGTTTTTCGTGTTCTTCGTCTTGTGCGTTCCTTGCGTCGTGCGCTCTTCTTCAAAAATCCGTGCGATTAAAAGTTTATTGAAGGTGTCCTCTTCTCTTGGCTTTGTCTTGTCTTAAATAGACAAGAGTCCTAGAGTCCTAAACTTGGTAGACAAGTTAAACAAGTCCTAAACACAATCTAGGAAACTAAATAAAACCTTAGACACAATATAGGAAACAAATCTAGAGTCCTAATTCTAGTTCCCTAATATATTTCGGGCCTAAGAAAGGCAAACAACTAAATAAGGAATTATTCCCAAGAATAAAATCCTTAACAATATATATGAACGTGTGTTTTTAAATTCAGTTTTTTATCCCACTTCGTATATATAAATAAGGAAGTCATCTCTGTTTTTTAACTTATCAGTCATTGATACGACCAAAAAGATTGGTGTTTAAAAAATATGGGATACTAACTTCACAAACGAGAACATCAACCTTAATAACTTCAAACTGCGTCGAAGCGACCTGATTGATCTCCAAGAACCTCCTGGCGACTTGATCGATCCTGCAAAACAACACCTCAACCAAGGCGGTGGACGGCCCCGACGAAGGTCCTCTAATACTTAAGTCAGATAATGCGAGAGATATTTCGAGAGTTCAAACCGTGATAAAAAAAAACTTAAAATAAAAGTGAGGCCTGAACCCCTTTATATAGACAAGAGAAGTATTCCCCAAGCTAGGGTTACCTCCTCCCACTATAATTTCATAAATACCATAACTGACTTAGAATTAGGATTTCTCATGTATGCTAAGTTCCCATAATAATAGATCTCTCGCTAAAATGATCAGAATAGGCCTGAGCTTGCGATTCTTTTAATATAGTTCGCAGGGACCCCACAATACCATTCATGTCAGCCCGTTCGGGCCCAACAATTATAAAGCTCAACATACAGTACTGAGCTGGTTAAAACCGTAAGAGGTCCCTACCCTATATGAGAGCTTAATACTCCAATACTGCAGGTCGCTACTCTATAAAACAGCTCACCCATCTCTTAGAAAGAATGCTCCTTCCAAGAAATGAGATCGATTACCATAAATACCGGCATACAGCTTGCATGAATATTTAGTGTCGTATCAGCTAGTCCCCCATATTCTGGCTGATTGAGGTACGAAATCAGGTAGACTATGTAAAAAGTAAAAAGAACGCATCAACCACATACCTGAACCGAAAATTTAATCATAAAAGTCCGCTCAATCATTCCGTTAGCTCATCAAGACATGACACCATAACTCACAATGATCCAACTCTTGATATTGAGCCATAACTTTTATCATCCAATGAGAGCTCGTTATATGATATCGCGACCTTCAAAAATCAGCTCGCTCAACCCCCAGAAAGAATGCACCTTCCAGGAGAAGAGGTCGCTTAAAAGTCTCCAATATATATGCCTATCGACCTGAAATATCTGTCGACCTATAAAAACCATCCTTTGCCGACCTAGCGTCTTACGCGTGCACAATAATCCAACAAATACAATCATGATCTTTTTAAAGAAGTCCAAACACGCCACTCACAACCATCACATCCCTTTAAAAATCATTAAATACCCCCTGACAACATGTCGGACACGTGTTATCTCGCTGTTTTCTCGTAATATATTAAACACACTGGGCCAGAAATGAAAGGCCCAAAATATTCCTAAAAAACCCTACCAACTTCCCGCTCCTTTCTGTCGCTTTAGCTTTTCACGCCACCCAACACATATCACATCCTTTCATTTACTTTCGTCCTCACTTTACCCAAAACATAAGCAAAAACGCTATTGTTCCTCTGCAAAAAAGGTTTCTTTCTCACAAAATTCTGCAAAAATCCCTAGTGTACCAACGTTTAATTCCAAAAGGCAACAACAGTAATAATGAGTAAATCCCCTAATCCTTCATAATAACAATTAATTCCAACCTCTCTCTGAAATTGTTCCATCTGCTAATTATGTTTGCATTTTATTTATTTTCTTGTTATTTGGTTGATGATGAATCCAGCATCCTCCACCCCCGATTCCCCAAACCCAGAACTTTCCCCCGATTCCGATCCTATCGAAAACCCCTTGATTTTGAAAAGAAGACGAAAACAACCATCTTCACAGAAGCCGGGCCTATACGACAAACCAGAAGGTGATATCAGTTGGCCCGAGCTTGAGGCCCAAACCAGGCTTATGCCGAGGCTAAAGCCTTAACTAAAAACATACCCGAGGACCCCTCTCCAGCCCACCTGAGATTGAAAACATCCCAGAGGGTATTCCTCTAGCGGTACCCAACATACCTTCCCTATCCCAATCCGAACATTCTCTTGATAACCCCGTAACAGTAGCATCTCCATCTGCTATTGCCGACCTGTCTCCCTTACCCCAAGTCGCTAGGATAGTTAAAGATAATTATTGGTGGCTCCTAGATCGGGAGAAATTTGAAGAATTCAAGATAGCTCTTAATCTCCCTGACACTGCCACAATAGTTAAGCCAACTATTTTACGAATTGACCCAAACCATCCTCCACTCGACCACATCGTATTCTTTGATGAACTTCTAGAAGAAGGTCTTAGGCTTCCTGTCCATTGGTTTTTTATTTTTACTGCCAATAAATTTAAAATTCCTCTCCTCCAATTAACCCCAAACTCAATAAGGTTTATGGCTGGATATGTGATTTTGTGCACATACTACCATGTCCAACCCGATCCAAGTTTTTCCACTTTTGTTTTCAAGTAAAATATCAAAAGAATTCCTTTTATTTTTCAGCCCGCCTCGGGAAACCCCACTTCTTGGTGAATCCTTCATCAAAAGTGCCCGATTGGCGAAAAAATTTCTTTTTTATTCACAACACCGAAGACTGGACTTTCAACACTGACCTGAAATACCATACTCTCAAACAGGACAATCCCTCTACCCCCAAATCACGATCCATGCTCTACCAGCAATACACCGACCAACTCGCTGAATGGAGTAAACGCCCATTCGATGTAATACAACTCACCGGGTGGGGAAATATATTTTCTTTCGTAGGTCTTGACTCACGACCTATTGACCAAGACTTGGCCCTGACCAGATCAGAACTTGGCAGGTCTCATTAGTTACAACATTCCACACCTTTCATAATAACATAACTCCATTTAACCCTGTATTTCACTATTGCAAATGACTTTCTCAACAACTGCATTTCATCAAGCTCGGAAGGGGCTACTGCGATCACTGACCCGAGCCCAGCAACCACATCAGCACTGCGACCTCCTGTTCTGAACGTGGACGAAAAGGTGGAGGTCGCCCTCGCTGCGAGGGATGACCTTGAAGAGGTCGCTGATGCTAAGGAGCGTTTACCGCTTTCAACCATCCTGTCCAAAGGGAAGAGGACCAGTCGAGGTCGCTTCTCTCCAAAACAAACGCCCCCAGCTCTAAAATGTTGGCGGCTTCGCAAGACCTATGATTCTGCCACATCCAACTCTCCAGATCTGGAAAAAGAGCTAACTCAATGCGATGACGCGGAGAAGGTTGTAGCTCTTCTCCAAGAGCGCGCCTTGACTCATGTAATATTACCTAAATTAAAGCTCCTTTTAATATAAATTAACCATTCACTCACACCATCTTCGAATACAGCTGAAGCCCCTGTTCTCCAACATGTCCACCCAACTGTTGGTCTGACCTTCAAAAGACCTGCGATGAGCTGACGACCCAGGCAGAAAGACTGACCCAACAACTATCTATGACTCAAGGGGAGTTGGACACGACAAGCCAGGAACGGGCTGCTCGCGAGGAAGAGCTAAATGTTTCCAAAATCCAGGTGGAAACAATAAAGGATGAAGTTGCTCGCTTGGAAATGCTGAAAGACGAAGTAGCCCATTTGTAGGGTCAACTGACAGAGATGGAGAGCCAAATGCAGAAAGATCGTGAGGATAAAAACGGTGCTATACAGGCCGCTTGTGAGAAAGTCATAGCCGAAGGTCGCCGCACCTTCTTGAGGAGCGACCCGAGAAAGAAATTTATGGATGCATACAGAGAGGAGCTGCTGGCAGCCTACAAGAACTCATCCACATACTTTGGCAAGATGGCTAGAGGTAGCAGAGAGTGGGTCCACTAGGCCGTGGACAAAATCAAAATCCAGCTCGCAACCATGAATGTTTCTTTCGATCCAGATGTCAAAGCCATCATGGATACTCTTCCTCCGTTCTCCTTTTGGAAGGGTGACATGAAGCAGCCTGCAAAAGCCAAGTGGTGGCTATCCTGCTAGGGCAGAGCTGTGTTACGAGCCAAGCTAGCTGTCGAGCTAGATATTCCTCTTGACGCCTTTGTATCTGACTGCAATACTGCTTGATTTTATAAACTCGAACTCATTTTTCCTTGAATTTATTGTATGAACAATCACAGCTTTTATGTTTATTATATACCAACCTGCCATAACAAATCATCCCAAAGTACCAACAATTTTTGTTTTAACCATGTAAGTCAACTTTAAAAATAATGAACATCCAAAATCCAACAACCTTATGGTTTCCCATAACCATAACCTGTGATCATAACCTTTATACATAACACCACAAAGCACATATAACATGTAAACCCAACATGTGTATTTTTAGAACCAAAAACCCAGCAAGCCATATAAGCTATAATATAATCCATCAAGGCACTGAGAATCAAAATCAAGCCCAGGTGAAAGAACATATAAGTCAAATATGTTCTAGTAAGATACACAAAATTACAATAAATGGAAAAAGTATGTAAGACAAACATATTCTTCCCGGAAGCGACCTCGAGTATGTAAATCAAACATACTTAAAATCACAAAAAACGTGTTCATTGCTCAACCATCCATAAAAAAAACAATTTGTAAAGTGTTCCCAAGATTTTCATTATTTATCATAAATAGGTATCCACCTCGGAGGGTACAATGAATATCCTCCCTTAAGGGTAATAATAAATCAGCTATCCGCCCCGAAGGATAATAAAATAACCATCTGCCCCTAAGGGTGCATAAAGCAAATCTCCGCCCCTAAGGGTAAATAAAACAAATCTCTGCCCCTGAGGGTACGTAAAATAAATATCCGCCCCTAAGGGTAACAAAACAACCACCTGCCCCTAAGATTACATAATTAAATTGACCTCTGCCCCTGAGGGTATATAAATCAGCAGCCGACCTATGCAAGCATCGGTTTATAACAGAAATAAAGATATTATTAAGAAACACATGCCCACCTCATAGACCCGCCTTTCAGGCGTAATATTTCTTCAAATGACAAATATTCCAGCTTCCCCACGTAACACCTTGATTAATTTGAACGACCCGATCTGGTTTGGATCTAGCTTCCTGGTATTGTGTATTGCATTAACTCGCTTCCAGACTAGGTCTCCAACCTGAAAAGATTGACATTTGACACGTTTGTTAAAAGCTGTCTGGATTTTCTGTTTGTAATTTTCCACCCGGGCCGTAGCCTTATCTCGTATTTCCTCGATCGTCTCAATTGATCCTCTTTCTAGCCTTTCATTCTCTTCCGCATTAAACGTCGATAAACATTGTGACCCCCCCACTATTTCAGCTGGGATGATAGCTTCCATTCCATAAACCAAGCTAAAGGGAGATTCTCCTGTAGAGCTTTGGGGAGTCGTTCAATAAGCCCATAAGACCGACGCGAGCTCTTACTCCCAAAGTCCGCCTGCTTTCTCCAACCGAAGATTAATTCCCTGCACAATAATGCAGTTAGTAACCTCGACTTTTCCATTAGCCTGGGGATGCACCACCGAAGCAAAACGCTGCTTCATCCCCATTTCCTTACACCAGTATTGGATTTTCTGCCCATTAAATAGGGTTTTGTTATCTGAAACTAGCACTCGTGGGACACCAAACATGCAAAAAATATTGTTAAAAATAAAATCCATCATGTTCTGCTTGCTAATGACCTTCACGGCCTCTGCCTCCACCCGTTTCGTAAAATAAACGACTGCAACCACCAAATATTGCTTATTGCCCGGTGTTTTGGAAAAGTCCCCACGATATCGATTTCCCATTGTGCAAAGGGACAAGGAGAACTCATAACCATCATGTCCTCAGCCGGTATAAGAATGACCGGTGCGTGCATCTGACACTTTTTACAAGTTCTAACTAGGTCGCCCGCCATACCTTTCATTCCTGGCCAAAAGAAACTAGCTCGCAATGTTATCCCTACTAGCGCTCTGCTTTTTACGTGATCACCACAATACCCCTCATGTATTTCCTTCAACACTTCCAATCCCTCCTCCTTAGTAATCATTTTAAAAAGGGGCAAAACGTGACCTTTTGTATAATTCTTCGTTTATAACACAATTGAGCCGCTGTTCTAGCTTCTTTTGTTGATAAATGTACCTCACCCTCTTTTGCCTTAACGAGGACCTCCCATATTGGCGTACGCCAATCATCTTTTGCTTCTATTTCCATCAATTCCTTTCCTTTATCCACACTACTATGACTTAACTCCATCAATGCGACTTTCCTGGTATCACAAGTTCCCAACACACTTGCAATTCGAGTGAGCTGATCAGCTCGAGTATTACCAGCCCGCGGTAGATGCTCCAGCTTAAAATCTTCAAAACGCCCAACCTCTTCTCATAGATTTTTCAAATACACTGCCATACATTACTCTTTTGCCTCAAAATACCCATCGAACTAACGGGCTACCAGTTAAGAATCTGTATACGCTCTCACTTTTCTTGCCCCCAGGTCGCTTGCCATTTTAACACTCTGTATCACCGCCTCATACTCTGCCACATTATTAGATGCCTTGTATTCCAGTTTGATTGCAAAATCCAAACCCTCTCCTTCCGGGCTAGTTAAAATAATCCCCAATCTAGCTCCTGATACCTAGTCGATCCATCAGTATATAATAGCCATGCCTTCGTCTCGCCACCTGGTTCAGACGGATACACCATCTCCTGCAAGAAATCTGCCAATACTTGTGCTTTGATGGCTGCTCGAGGTTCGTACACCACGTTGTATCCCCTCAATTCCACCGCTCACTTCACCAGCCTTCCGGACACATTCGGATTACTCAGAACCTTCTTGAGGGTTAGGTTAGTACATACCTTCACCTTGTGGCTTAAAAGATATGGTCGCAACTTTCTTACTGTAAGGATTAGCGCAAAACCTCCTTTCTCTAACTCAGAATAGTTCAGCTCGGTACCCCTTAGCATCCTGCTAATATAATAGATAGGTTTTTGCGTACCTGCGTCTTCCCTGATGAGCACCAAGCTCACCGCGACCTCCCCAACCGATATATACAACTGATTCAAGCTTAACGCACCTATTTTTATAAACAATTTTTCAAAATGTTTAAAGCTTGCCCACAAGAGAACGGGTTCACTTGTAGGTGGGTAAGTTGACTCGTGTCGATATCAAAGGACTGATATTCAGAATTTCCAATGTTTGTGCAATCAAAATTTTAACACGCGAACTTGTATGAATTGGTTTTTGAATTTATAAATTAAGAACTGAAAAGCAAGAACTAATTAATTTAAGCTAACTATCTTAACTAATTATTTTAGACTAATTAACCAACTATAATTTTAAAAGCTTAATTACCTAAGGATTATGAACTAGGATCTTGAAGAGAAAATTAAATTATAATTCTAAACTAATTAACTAGCATGGATTCAATTACTACCATGACTATCAAGCATAAAATTCTGAAGAATTAAACTACGTCGAAGATTCTCAAACAATTGCATGAACTAAATCACCAATAAATTATCTAGCATAATCAATAATTCAATCAAGCATGAACAATATCATTACCAAGCATAAACTAAATTAAAAATGCACCAACTTAATATATATTAACTAGTAATCAAAAGTTCCAAATCTCGGCGATTCAAGGTTCCAAACGATTCAAAATATCAAAACGAGACAGTTAATTCCTAAGAACATAAATTATCTAAGATTAAATCTAGAAAGTAACTAAAGTTTAGAAAACTTATTAAGAACTACGCAGCAATGAATTTATCTTCAGCGAATCCAGAGTATGGATGGTTGATCTTGGTCGAGAATCTTGAACGAAAGTCTTCGTCTTGGCGCTCGGGATCTCGAATCTTCGATCACGATCTTGAAGATATGTCGTAGGGTGTTGAAAATAGGTTTCTCAACCATATGATCAATTTTTGGTAAGTTTCTAACGTGTGTGTACCGTCCCCAAGTAGGGTTTATGGGTGGTATTTATAGATTTTTTTTATTTCTTAGACAACAAGATAGTTTAAGTCGGTTTATGGGCACGATAGCAGTATGGTAGCGGTAAGGAGCTACCATTAGCAGTTACTGCTAACGTCTCTGTTGCTCTCCAGCGGTGGCGGTAACGGTGCTGATAGCGGTGTGGTCGTTAAGTGCTAGCACCTAACGGTATGACCTAGCGGTAAGGACTAATCGCTAACCTAACCGTTAACTTCTAATTTCTGCTACTTTTTTGCCGGTTAGCTTATTTTCATCTCGTCGATCCATTTCCTCAACTCGAGCTCTCTTGGGTACTTAGCTGTAAGGTAAAAAATAGAGAATAATCATCTAATTGCATCAATCAAGATCAAAATATGGTAAAATAAACTGAAAGTACAAATATATGAATTTAAGCTTAAACTAACTTATACCAAAAATAATAAGAAAAGCTAACTAAAATACTAACCAAGATCAAGATAAATATGCGTTAATCAACTACCCCACGCTTTATTGGTTTGTTCATCCTCGAACAAACAATAGTTTCAAAGACTAACAAGAATTAAAATAAGCTCAATCAATGAGTCGTGCCGTGATACATACATAATTTTGAAAATATAGATACATGTCATGAAACTTCAAACACTCCACCCTTATTACATTATTGCTCCAAAAACAAAATCATGCGTCCTCTCAAAAGGGTAATATATGGGTGTACGCTCAAAAGCACTCAAGTATTTTCTGCATGGGACGTGTATACGCTCAAATCATACAAATGCAAGCACAATAAATAAGCATTGAAAATAATCACTTCTAATCGCAAATTAAGTGTGTAACCAACAAAGAATCGGAAAAGGTCTTTTCGGGTTGTAATGTAGGCTCTTTGGACGGGTATGGAATATATAAGTCGTGTGGCTAAATACTCACTCAACCTAATCTAATCACGAATCAAAGTGCTTCACCTCATTCAAAAATAAAAAAACCTCACCAAACACTCATAACGTAGCCTTTAACTTAGGCTATTTCTCAACTCGCAAACCGTAAACCGACTTTTCGCTCGAACCACTTAAATGATTTAGAATCTTATGATACACTTCTTCTCATTTACAACACAAATCTTGCCTCTTAAACATTAGGATTCATAAGAAAATAAACAATAAAACACAAGCCTTTATTAGCGTAGGCAATGACTAAACACGATTCGCCATCCTTCTTTTTCTTATTTTTATTTTATCCCCCTTTTACTCTTTTTTATGGGGTCTTTTTTTTTTAATTTTTTTATTGAAGGATGGTGGTCCTTAATTATAAACTTTTCATAAATCACTGACAATGATTCCAAAACACAGGTAACCAATGAAAATAACTAACTCCTACCCCACGCTTTTAATGGTCGTAGGAGTCAACTCATAAACACTCATGGATAATGGAAATGGATTATTTGGCTATGAGGGGCTCATTCGGAATTTATAGTGGCTAAAATTTATGGATATGGCCGGAATAAAGGTTTTATTTGTGCCTTAACGTCATGTTTAAAGCTAACTACATACAGCGATTTCAAAGAGATTTCAAAACAGAACTCATTCAAGAACATGCAAAGATGAAAGTCACTCAGGCTACTCACAGGCTTTTTGCTTGAAAAAGTTTTGAATTGACGCTGCTTTTAAGGTTTTGCAAAATCGATTGCGTCCAAGTACCAATTTACAATATATAAATAATAATTTTCGAAAAATTTTATGCACTTATACATGCTCAATAGACAAGAACCTCAAATCATATTTAGTTAACTTCGACAGGAAAGCCTGACAAATACAATTCAGCACGGGAATAGAAATCATTCACGTTCAAATACTAGCTAATACAAAACAACGAATTCAAATTGCACAATTATCAAATATAAATCATACTCAACCATCCCTCCCCCCCCCCCCAAGAGATTGGAAATATCCTGAGTGCCATATATATAAAAGCAAATCAAAAGAGGAAAATGAGTAAGAAAGCATCCTTGGAAAATTTTATAGTCGAGCTGCTCCAAATAGCGCTAGTGCAATCATCCATCTGTCTCAAATCGCGTGATTGGATTGTCTAGATCAAAAACCTATAAAAACAAAACAAACTATCTAATATTTTTGGAGTTTAGACTTTTTGATTTTTTTTTCATTATTTATCTAGAAAAAGCAAATAAAAAGCAATAAAGGATATGGCTGCAATCAATTGCCTCGCTCAAGTGCCCGATGGCACGTCATGGGGGATTAAAATAGCCGGATTGCGGCTCAACATCGTTAATTGCCAGATTGCGGCTCATTAGAAGTCGCCGGACTGCGGCTAAATTGGGTCAGATTGCGAGCTCGATTGGCGGGAATGAAATAATGAAAACCGAGCGGGCAGACGCCACTAGTGGTAACCTAGCAGTTAGGGTTACCATTAATGGAACCGCTAAGTTCTTTGTTAGGCCATAAAATCTCTCAAAATCCGTGTCAGGTCTTGCTAGCGGTAGCCGTAGCGGTTGGGCCAGGGGAGATGCTAATGGTAACGGGTACCGCTACCTTACCGCTAAGTCACCGAAATAGGCAATGTTCTTCAAATTTTCTGCACATCAACTCACACATAAACGTACCACGACAATTGATACAACCTAAAGACAGAAATAAAAGAAAGAAAAATCAAAAGAAAAATTAAATAAAAGAAAGAAAAGAAAACACACGCTTGGGTTGCCTCCCAAGAAGCAAAACTTTTAACGTCGCTTGCTCGACGTGCTTTCAACGATCAATGTTTATCTTGAGGTGGAGATCCTAACTCCACCATATCACGTGCTTGAAACCTCATATCAATTTTTTTGTTGGGGCTGGCTATTTTGAGGATAGCTTCAAATTCGCAAAAATCAATTCCAAACAACTCAGCTATCTCCCCCTAAATTAGAAAATCATTGTCTCCTCGACTTCTAACGTGTCCAAAACCGTAATGCTTTTGAGCTCTTGGACGCAAGACTCGATCAGATCAACAAATGAACAACCCTCTCGCATGAACGAAGAAGGGCTATTATTGATATCCTTTAATGAAAATGTGACCGTCTCGCCAAGAACTGACATGCTCATCCTCCCTTTATTCACATCTATCATAGCATGGGAGGTAGACAGAAATGGACGACCCAAAAGAATAGTATGCCCTTTATTGTCACTTGAAATATCCCCAACATCCCAAACCACAAAATCAACAGGAATTATTAATTCACCTATTCGCACCAAAACATCTTCAACAATACCCAACGGGTGCCTTATCGAATGATCCGCTAGTTGGAGACGCATAGTAGTCGGCTTTAAAGGTCCAAGATCAAATTTCGTATAAAGAGAACATGGCATTAAATTAATTCCCACGCCAAGATCAAGCATTCCACGTGCTTGCTACCCATTCTTGAGTGAAATATTGACACAAAAAATTTTCGGGGTCCTTCTCCTTCATATGCAACGGTTGATTGCATATCGCACTCACTTCCTTTGTCAATGCAACGTGCTTATTTGTCTCTGAGTTCCTATGTCTTGTGGTCAGCTCCTTGAAAAACTTCACATATGCCGAAATCGTTTTAATTACATATAAGAGAGGAAGTTTTATGTTAACGTTTTCCAGCAAGTTGTAAAGCTCCATGAACTTCTTATTCTCTTTGGCCGATCGTAGGCGACTTGAAAATGGAACTCTTTCGTAATTAGAGGACTCTTTATTTGTTTCATGGTTCGGAATTGTCCTCTTAATCTATCCCGCAATGTAGCAATTTGGTGACTTATGAATTTTGTCCACCGTCTTGGAATTGTCCCCCTTTGGTGATTCCGGTGATGCGATCTTCGTCATTTCTACATCTCCTTCGTCCTGCATCTCAATACAATTATCAATTACTTTGCCACTACGTAGGACCTTAATTGCCGAGGTTCGCTCCGATTGGCTCGGAAACTTGTCCTTTTTCTTTGTTGATTTCGCCACTGAAGCCGCTATTTGACCAATCATTCTCTCCATCCTTTCCATATTCTTAGAAAGATCATGCTCCATTCTATCCATTTTCTTAGAAAGATCCTGCTCCATACTTTGCATTCTTTTCGAAATATCATCTATTCTTGCATTCACTTGCGTAAGTCCTTCTCGATTACGGAGCTCTCGGTCACTTGATTTTGTTGCCAAACTAATAATTGATCATTCGATTGGACCGGATTGGAAGCTTGTCCCTTCGATGGTGGTGGTGGAGCTAGATATTGAGGATCCATTTGCTTAGGCATCGGCACATAGTTCGGACTCCCTGGGCCATACTTCAAATTTGGATGATCGCAAACACCGTGAATATATGTGAATTTATGTACCGATTTATTGGTTTGGAAGTCTTGAATGCCATTCTCCTCTACGTCTGCATCATCATCAAATGTCATTGAACATGCATTTGATCCATGTACAAATGCTCCACATATACCGCATGTTTCGTTTGAAGATTGCGACTTCTTTTCCTCTCGCTTCATTATTATATTTGTCAACAACTCTACTTGCTTTGTGAGTTTATTGATCTTATCACCCTCCACTTGTGAGACTGAAACTTTGTTGACTCTAACCTTCTGAGGCCATGAACTTGTTTGCCTCGACTTCTCACTCATTAGCTCGAATAGATCCCATGCCTCCTTTGCAGGTAAATTCCCGAAATCTCCGTCTTTCGTTTCTACTTGTTTCTTAGAAATTAGCAATAAACCCTCATGAAAATAATTATTGACCATCTCATCACTGTTTCCAGGGTGCGGACATGCATTGAGAAGTTCATTATAACATGCCCATGCCTCGTGGAATAATTCACCGTCTAGTTGCTCGAAGTTGGAAATTTCTCTCAACTTCTCCATCGTTTGGGCCGAGTAAAATCTTCCCACAAAATTTTTGAATACCATATCCCAATTGTTCAATGAGTTAGGTTGCAATGACAGAAGCTACTGCTTCGCTTTATCCTTCAAAGTGCTTGGAAAGAACCTCATCCTAAGTTGTCCTGCCGTTAGAACCCGATCTTGAATACCCGACAATTCCACATAAAATCCCAGAATGAAATTTAGTGGGTCTTCATTTGGAAAGCCGTAGAAAGTAGATAGCCGATTTAAATCCTTGGCTCTTAAGTTGTAGTCTCAGGCCGCTAGGCCTAAGACTATCGCTGAGCTGTACGGTCCTGTAGTCGTTCTTGCGAGGTCACCTTATCTACGTACATTTTGATATCGAGGGGATCGTCCCCCTCCAAAGTTAGCACGACCTCCATAATCCTCCCTATTTTCATAAAAATCACCATCATCATAAAATTCATTATTTCCATCCTCGTATCTATCGTCCAGTGCATCGTCATTTTGCCAATCATTATATTGTCGTCCTTCTCCTCTATTTTGGAAATGATTTGAAGACTTGTGTAGGCCATCAGGAAGTTCCCTTGCTAAAGTAGGACCCACGGGCATAGAATCGGGAAGAGTAAAAACATTCGGGATAGCAACCACCTCCTCCTCAGATGGTGGGACATCCGTATTATCAACCACCCCATCACTTCTAAGGACCGTGATTGCATGGGCTTGCGAAGTTTGGCTTGGAAATTTTACTTTCTCATTCGCTTGTTTTAGCATATTCACGTCGCTTGCTAGTTTCCCCATCTTATTGTTTAATCCGCTGGTCGGAGACTCAAGAGCATTGAACCTAGAATCGAACAAAGCCAACATAATGGAGATTGCTTGTAATTGTTGCATAATGGTCATGATATTTGGATCGGAAGGTGGAGTAGGAGCATTCACCGGAATAAGCGGACGAGGGGGACTAACGTTAGGATGAACACCCGCATTTGGATTGGCATAACTAAAAATCAGATGCATGCAGTTGCTAGGATGATAAGGAGGATTTGAACTCGGCGGATGAGCAAAAGGCGGCTTAGTAACACCGGGTCCCGCTTGATACCCTTGAACCTCACATACCTCCTCCAATTGAGGCATCGACATATAAAAAAAGGGGTTTGACGAACAATCATTGGTATCATGACCAATCATTCCACATGACGCGCATGGGGGTCCGGACTTGGGCTAGACAACTTAGCAATTTGAGCCTCCAAAGCCGCAAATTTCTTTTCCACCTCAAGCTTCTCAGGGGAAGACGATTCAATCACTTCATTAGCACTCAAATATAATGCTCGAGAAGACTTTTGTTTAGAATTTTCAACCGAAGTTGTGAAAATCTTGTAAACCACTTGAGAGAATGAACCTTCATATTACCCCCCCGCCGACGTGTCCACCATGTAATGGAATTATGGGTCCAACGCTTCATAGAAAGCTTGAATTAAAAGATCCTTCACCATGTGATGATGTGGACAACTCGTGAGAAGATCTTGGAAACAATCCTAAGTGGAGTGAAATGGCTCGTTTTTCATTTGTTTAAACAAAATAATCTTGATCCTCAACTCGGCCTTCTTTTCAGTTGAATAGCAATGATCCAAGAATGTTGCCGAAAGCTCGTCCCATGTATGAATGGAGTTATAAGGAATACCCATAAACCACGAAAATTCTTTATCTTGAAGAGCATACGAGAAATAATGGAGTTTAAGATGCTCTAAGCTCATCATATTTGGGCGGTGGAAACTCGAGACATGCCATAAAAATTGTCGGATGAATTGGAGAGGATCCTCCTTAGCAAACCCGTGAAAACTTGGAAGCCGAGCAAAATCAAGCGAATGGATATCAATAGCCATAACCTCGGAGGAAGGGATACACAAGATGAAATATTCGCCCCCACGAAGGCTTTTCTAACTTCTTTCATAGCGAGAATGGGAGGGGCATTTTGGGCATTAGGGCTCATACCCCCAAACAAAGCATACGGATCAGGAGTGCCCTCATGAGCATTATTACCGACAACTCCATAACATGAACCACCACCATTAACATTCAAATTCACATTCGGAGCATAATTGAAGTTGTAAGCGGGAGGAACTCCATACGGGCCGGGAATCAGACTTTGCATGTTCAGAAATTGAGTAGGAGCACCATAACCCCCATACGAACTAGAATTTGGAATTTGCATATTCTGATAGGGATTGGGAGCACCATAAACTCCATATGAACCATTCATAGTCACCAAACCCAACATGGTTTGCACCATGCCCTCCCATGTTGGGTTGACCATTTCCGTTAGCACCGTTGGAAACGTGGTTTGCACCATGCCCTCCCATGTTAGGAATATAACCTTCATTGCCATAAGTATTAGAAATGAAAGCATTAGAAGGGTTAGGGAGGGGTGTGGTACCTTGGTGTAGGCCCATGTCGTGTCCATGAGTGGTGAAACCACTCCCTTGATTTCCTAGAGCGTGGTCGGGAGGGCTCGATGGGTTGGGATTTGAAGGCCCGGGCTTGTCGATCGAGGAGGATGTCTCAACATGAACAACAAGCTCGGAATCAATAGAGCTTTGAGAGTCACGGGCCCGTGGAGACTCCTTGATAGGATTGAGAAATGGGTTGATGTTTAGAAGATTATTCACCATATTGTGAGTAGTAGCCAAGGAACGTCTTAAATGCCTTAATCGCTCGGGGTTTGAAATATAAGGAGCAAAGTCTTTCCAAGGGTTCGACGAACTTACATACACTCAATAAAAACGTCAAATATGAAAGAAAGCTAGAAACACAAAGAAACTACAAGCAAATCGAAAACCTTAACCAAGCCGAGTCGCAGCGATGCCATTTTGTTTTGTAGCTTTTTAGTGGTGATGAAAACTTAAGGGGTTTATGGCTTGGTATTATCGGAATTCGATTGATTATAGAGATCAATTGGTTTGTAGCTTGAGAAAATAGAGGAAAATGAAAATAAATGAAATTAAAGCAAGTAAAGGAAGTAAAATGAAAGGAAATGAAAGTATTTCGTATGCCTCATGCAGAAGCCCAATGGAAATTGCAAGAAATAATGAAAATAAGAAATAAAAAGCAAAGTTTCACTAAGTACAAGCATGAAAATCTAAGGTACAACTATGCATGCATGGTCATAAAATTTGAAATAATGCAAATTAGAAAAAATTGAAAGCACCAATGGAAAGAGCACTAAAAGTTGACGTGAAAGTTTGTATCTTTTCGAAAAATAACTAGAAACAAAGAGTAGATTTAGGATTCAACATAAAGTAATACATGAAAATAAGACCAAAAATAAATCATATGAAATACTTAATATAAAAATGATCAAGGAACTGATCTATGATCTTGGTGTATCACTCACCTAGATTCCATAGCCAAACCACAAATTCTAACAACAAATCTAAGAGCTAAGACAAATTGCATAAACTGGAGAACAAGCTTGATATTGAAGGACAAGAAAGGAAGTAAGCAAAAACTTACTTGAATTAAGAAGGAGAAACAAATACTTGAATGAAATTGAAGTCTAAATTAAAATCCAAGTGATGGCTTGAGTTCTTCTTGAGCTTACAAACCCAAGGAAAAACGTAAAATTAAGTCTAAGATCTAGAGAGAGAAATTAAAACCCAAGAGTTGGGTGGAGAGTTGTTTTTTTTTTCTAATGAGAGAAGTCTATCTATTTATACTAGGTTAAATTAGGGGTAAATGGGTCAAATAAGCCTTTAAAGCTTGGATTTTCATGTTTGACCTAATTTGACCCAAAATAGTCATGCAAGACCATTTGGCTTGACTCTAGGCTTTATTTGGCTCAGTTAGCTCGGCAATGGCCGAGCATGGCTCGGCATTGGGCGGGACTAGCTAGGCAGGTGCGGGTGCTGTCAGTAGGCCTGGTGGCTCTCGGTAGCATATCTCTGTTACTCAGTCAATCGACTGGGGCAGTGGTCGATCGTCTGGTCGGCAGCTCTCGGCATCTCTCAGCGCAATGTCTCTGTTGCTCAGTCGATCAGCTAGTCGACAGTCGATCGACATCCTTCAGCGAGTGCTGCGCGCAGGACACGACAGGAGTGGCGCGCAGGCGTTTGCAGCGCCTGACAGGCATCGGCAGCTGCGCACGTGCATCTCAGCAGGCGTCGGCTGTTAGAATAAGGTGACCAACAAGCCAACTTGTGGCTGTGGTCTGACCATTCTCTTGTAATACAATCGGTTTTTTATTCGTAATAATATCTTTTATATATTGGCATTCCATATCTTTTATCCCATGCTAGTTGCATAGGTATGGTCCTGATGAAGTTACTTTATTACAGTGGATTGGTCTAGAAGAACCGTGAGATAATCCAGCACGTAATGTAACTCGTCGAACTTGTTCCTAGTCAAAGGGTTACGCCATAATGAGGATACAGGCCTTTCCCATTAAGACTAGTACTTAGTGTATGTGGACACGGTGTCTGGACACCGACATACATAAGTAGGTGCTCATAAGATGAGTTCACTGAACTCCCTCACCTAGAAATCTCTAAGTGGTTCCCACTCATTGAGTAGATGATTTCTATGGTATAGCGTACAACATTAATCCTTAAGACCCAGACCTCACCGTGACACAGCGGCGGGGCGTTGTCGGGGAGTGGAGGTCGGCTTGACAGCAGCGACACGGCAGCGGTGCGACGAGAGGCGCGACAACAGCGATCCGGCGTCGTTCGGAACGACGGTGGCTGCGGCAACGGCGTGACGTCGGCGATCCCGGCGAATTGGTGTCACACAGCGTATAACCCGAACTTCTCGCGACGAAGCGCTAGATACGTGGAGAGCTCGAGAACGACGGAGAAAAGGAATCCGAGAACCGAACGTTTTGGTGGCGTCGGGCGGCCGGCTGGGTTAGGTTTTTTTTTCAAACCTGTGTGTGTGTTCTGTTTCTCCCGTCTTTTTAAAAGCCGTGTGTTCTTTTAATTTATTTTGTTATTTTTTTTTATTTTAATTAAAAGGGCTCAAGCCCAATCTTTAATTACAAGCCAAAACTTAACGGGCTTGAAAAAGAAAGGCCCAAATAAAAATTAAAAACAAGTCTATTTGATTTAAAACAATACTGGCCCATTAACAATAAAGGGCTCATTGGGCCGACCCGATTTTAAATCAAAAATCCCATTGGAATTAAATCATCGAATCACAATGTGTTGTGAACCCACGGCTAGCTTACACCTGAACCATTGAGGGTCCACACCACGTGTTTCCTGATTATTGAAAACGATAGCTAGAAATTAATTGTTAATTTTAGCAAAGTTAGATATCAATATGATTGAATCTAAGGTTCGTAATTGTGATTATGAATTGAGAAAAATACGAGAATTTTATTCTGGACGCGAAAATATAATTGTTATATTTTTCGGAGTTATCGTTTGTGAGAA
>BMAC01000203.1:1020322-1062414 GCA_014905375.1 Phtheirospermum japonicum | reverse complement strand
ACAGCGGCGGGGCGTTGTCGGGGAGTGGAGGTCGGCTTGACAGCAGCGACACGGCAGCGGTGCGACGAGAGGCGCGACAACAGCGATCCGGCGTCGTTCGGAACGACGGTGGCTGCGGCAACGGCGTGACGTCGGCGATCCCGGCGAATTGGTGTCACACAGCGTATAACCCGAACTTCTCGCGACGAAGCGCTAGATACGTGGAGAGCTCGAGAACGACGGAGAAAAGGAATCCGAGAACCGAACGTTTTGGTGGCGTCGGGCGGCCGGCTGGGTTAGGTTTTTTTTTCAAACCTGTGTGTGTGTTCTGTTTCTCCCGTCTTTTTAAAAGCCGTGTGTTCTTTTAATTTATTTTGTTATTTTTTTTTATTTTAATTAAAAGGGCTCAAGCCCAATCTTTAATTACAAGCCAAAACTTAACGGGCTTGAAAAAGAAAGGCCCAAATAAAAAATTAAAAACAAGTCTATTTGATTTAAAACAATACTGGCCCATTAACAATAAAGGGCTCATTGGGCCGACCCGATTTTAAATCAAAAATCCCATTGGAATTAAATCATTTTGTTCCGAGTTTCGCGTTCGTCGCTGCCGCCCGCCTCCGCACCGGATTTCCAGCTGCTTCATCGCAGCCCCGCCGACGTCTCATCGCTGCCGTCGAGTCGGAGTCCGGACGCCACCCTCCGAACGCAGCGCCATCACCCGAACAGCCCGCTGCTCCTCTGCCGTGAACAGCGACGCCGCACCCGCTGCCCTCCTGCTGCCATTTCGTCATCGGACTCCAGTTCTTCGCCAAAGCCGCCTGCCGCCGTGGCGTGAGTGTGCAGGTATATGTGTGCTGTGTATATAACATATATATATATATATATATGATATGTGTGCAGTGTAATCTTGAAAATATATATATATGTGTGCAATTCGTATATATGTATATATATGAAACATATATGTGTGCAGAATGTGTTTGTGTAGTTTGGTTAATATATTAAGTATGCATGGTTTATAATATATATATATATATATATATATATATAATATTTATATTGCATGCTGGGTTTACATATATAATATATGTATGATGCTAAGTATATGTCTTATATATATATTATGCATGCTGTTATATATTAATATAAATATAATGCATGCATGCATGCTGTTATATATAATATATATATGTATAAATTGTTTATGTATATATATAATATATATAATTGTAGATATGATTAATATATTAAATAGAAACCGATTATGCTTATTCGATTTTACGAAAAACGAATTGTTTCATTTATAAAGTAATTATAAACATTGTTTGAATTAATTGATTACAAAATTGGGCCGTCGTCAATTTGAAAACGATTCAAATTCCTTTTTTTAAAAAATTTTTGCTTTTCGCTGCGCGACGGTACCATCAAATACCAACATCGGCAACTTCACGCGGGACTCGGCGGGCATGGGCAAGAGTGGCCGGCAGTGCTCGGCCGTGCTCAGCAGCTGCGCACGGGACTCGCCTTGGCTCAAGCCAATTCGATCCAAGGGTCGATTTTCACCTTCTTTTTGCCTTCTTGTTAAATTCTAGCAAAAATAACACCCATCCTAAAGTTAATTGAACCCATTTAACAATATCATGTATAAAATCAAAAAGAAAATCGAAAAAATAATAAAACAAGAAAATAACCTAATAACCTAACGAAACTCGACTCAAAATCACTATAAACGACATTAAACCCTAATTAAAAACACGATAAAAACACCACAATCACATGCAAAACACCTGTCGATCCTTGTTTTAGTGTTGACTTGATGAGGTCGGCTTCCTAGTTTTGATATCTCTTCTTTTACAGTGTTCTACCCTTTATTTGATCAAACCAAAGCGATGAATGTGATGTCCGAGGCCCGCAGTTACATGGAGAATTTGAAGAAGAAGACAAGTAAGGGGGGTGACGCGGGAAAGCGGAGGAGGGCATCTCCCTCCAGTAGCATGCCGCCTCCACCCGAGATCGAGCCTGTCGTGGTCCCTACTGGCGGCGAGGGAAGGTCTCGTGCGCTTCCGGTCGTCGTCGAAGTTGGTCTTGGTCCTGAGCCCCCTACCTTTGTGGGTTCGTATTCGCAGCTAAAACCCTTGGCTGTCGAGTTGGCCTACCCTACGGCGTACGCACCGTATTACAGTGAGGAATTATCGCATGGCTCAACCTTCGCCGGGGCGTTCAATCGTGCATGGGCACCTGTCTTGCATAACTGGGTCTCGGGTCTTCCCTCTGAGAAGAAGTTCAACTTTGCCGAGACTGACTTGTGTCGGGCTATGTCCTCCATGGCACTGCTTCGTAACAACTTCTCGAAACTTCGACGTGCTCATGACTTACTTTTGAATGATCATAAATCCCTCCAAGAGAGTCATGCCGCGTGTAACAATCTCGTCCTCAATCACGATTAGTGGATGGCATGGGCCAAGAATTCTGACCAATCTTTAGCCGAGGCGCTGAGTTAATTGATGGTCGGTGATTTGAATACCCTCAAGGAAAAACATGTCGAGATGGTGAGGAACCATGACGATCAGGTCAACGCCGCCTTCAAGAGGGTGAAATTAGAGGGGGTTGCCAATATGAAGCCGAGACTATGGACCTGATGATCAGCGTCTCGTACCTTTCAACTATGCAGAAGGCCTATGATATGCTTGCCACTGGTGCTTCTCTTCCGGACCTCGCTCGACACATTGCTGAAAGGAAACCCGAGCTTGGGATAGGTGTTTCAGAAGACGAGATGGATGGCCCGGGTAGGGAGGATGATGAAGGGGATGATTAGGTTTCTATTTTGTTATTTGGGTCAGCTTGTCACTTTTAGGCAGCTCGGCTTGTTGTTCTGCTTGTTTTTGAATAATCATTTGTTTACGTAACGAACGTACCTTGTATGTTTCAGCCTGGATGGCTTCTTTTGGTCGGCCTGCTTTTATTTATCAAATTTGCTTTGTCTTTGGAAACTTTATTGTTGGTTCTTGGGGGTTATATTATTTCTTCTTGGTCTTATTTCATATTGTGGTCTTCTTCCTTTGGTTAGTTTCTAAGCTGGGCTTTTTGGGTGGTTTATAATCTTAAGATTTTTTCAATCTCTTGAACTTATTTTTCAAGTCGACCTGTTTGTTGGGTCTCATTTGATTTTGGCATTTTTGCCTTACTATTGCTCGACTTTGCCTCGTTTGGTGGTTAGCCATATTAGTTTGACCAATTTGACTATTCAGTCTTCAAAGTGGCTCATATCTTTTTAAGTATTTTCCCGATGTTACTGACATATTTAGTTTGTGAGGCTTCTTTTGGATATTTGCCTTGAAATCTCTTTATTTTTGTGGGGAAGTTTTAAAGTTCTTTAGTTGAGTATTTTGAAGTGCGACATTGCGCTGTTGAGCTCGAGCTTGCTTGGTGATGTCGAGCTGAGTGTGGTTGTGGTTGGCCTATGTGGTCGGCTCATCAAATTATTTTAAGGTCGACCATGTTGTGGTCGACTGATGTGGTCAACTTGACACTCCAATGCTCTTCTTCTCTTTTTCTTTTTTTATAGATTGACCTCTTTGGGCCCTCCCTTCGTGCTTACCTGGTTGAGTTGGTTTTTCAGGTTTGGATTTTTCGGTCGACTTGAATTTGTTGACCTAGTGAGGTGCCTGTGTTTTGTTGGAAACTATGTGCTCAAACAAAAGTGACATTTTATTGATAATACTTTTTGAGGTACACTGCGTTCCAAGGGTGTGGCAGATTTGTGCCGTTGGAGTGTTCTGATTCATAGGCGTCGTGCAGAAGGGTTTCCACTATGCGAAATGAGCCTTCCCACTTTGTTTTTAGAGGCCCTTGGTTCGTCCCTAGTATGCGTTTGAGAAATAGGTCGCAAACATTGAAGCTCCTTTCTCTCGCTTTAGAGTTGTAATATAGCTCACTTCTTTGTTTGTGGATTGCGTTCTTCATCTTGGCTTCTCTCCTCTTTTCTTCCAGGAGGTCAAGCTCGGCTCGACATGATGTGTTATTCTTTTCTTCCTCGAAGTGTGATATTCGATAGGATGGGGTATCGAGCTCAAGCGGTATGACTTATTCTGATCTGAAGGCCAATGAGAAAGGGGTCTCGTTGGTGGATGAGCGATGGGTCGTTCTATATGACCATAAGACGCCAGGTAGATCCTCTGGCCAACTGCCCTTCAGGTCTTCCAATCTCTTCCTTAGCGTGTACTTGAGGATTTTGTTCACTGCCTCCATTTGTCCATTTGACTGGGGGTAGTATGGTGTTGCAAAGTGGTTCTTAATGTTTAGCTCCCCACAGAATGCTTTGAACCTCTTGCTATCGAATTGTCTCCCGTTGTCTGACACTATTGAGAGTGGGATGCCAAACCTGCATTTTATCGACTTCCAAATGAAGTTGATTATCTTCTGGTCGGTGATCGAGGTTAGGGGCTCTGCTTCAGCCCATTTCATGAAGTAGTTGACCGCGACCACTGCGTACTTGACTCCTCCTTTTCCCTTTGGTAGCGGGCTAATCAGGTCGATCCCCCATTTGGCAAAAGGGCATGGCGAGTATATTGAGTTTAGAGGCTCAGCTGGGGAGTTGATTTGAGGTGCGAATATTTGGCATTTTTGCATTTTTTAACTTTTGACATCGCATCTTTCTTTAAGGTCGGCCAGTAGTATCCTTGCCGGATGAGCTTATGTGCCAATGACTGCCCTATTGCATGGTTCCCATAAACACCTTCATGCACCTCCCTCATTGCGTGCCGTCCTCTTGTTCATTTAAACATCTTAGTAGGGTGACCGAGTATCCTCTCTTGTAGAGTCATCCAACCAAAATGGTGAACCAGGCTGACTTGGTTAGAATCAAATGAGCGTCCACTTTATCTTCGGGTAGTATTCCTTCTTTGAGACATAGAAGGAATGGTTTCATCCAACAACTTTTTTGGGCTTAGATTTCTTTGGTTTGGTCGACATGACTTGCCTAGTAAGCTGCGGAGGCGTCGAGTGCTGTCGTGGAATGGTGGCTAACTGTTACTATGTTCAGTTCTTCAATACCTAAGCTCGACGCAAGCTTGTCAAGGGAATCGGCTGGAACATTATCATTTCTCGCCACATGGATTACCTCGGCTTCAAACTCAGCAAGTCGTACTTTAGTGAGCTCCAGGTATAGTTCCATCCTGGGCTCTTTTGTCTCATATTCTCCGATGATCTGGTTTACGACAAGTTGGGAGTCACTGTGGATTTTGAGGTTTCTGATTCCCATGGAGGATGCTTTTTTGAGACCAGCTAGGAGGGCCTCATATTCGACTTCATTATTGGTCAATGAGAATTTGAAATGGACCACTGAGCATAAAGGCAACTTTTCAGGGCTAATCAGTACTATCCCGGCACCAGCTCTGTCAGTGGTCGACAATCCATCGATGTATAGGTTCCATTGTTCGGCCTCTGCTGGAATGAATTTGACAGCTGGTGTAAATTCAGCTATGAAGTCAGCAAGGGCTTGTCATTTGGTTGCTGTTCTTGGCTCGTAAAAAATATTGAATTATCCGAGCTTGACAACTCATTTGATCATTCTTCTGGACGTGTTGGGTCGGTGCATGATCTACTTTAGAGGGAAGCTCATCAACACAATTATTCGATGTTACAGGAAGTAAGGGCGCAGCTTTCACGAGGAGATGACAAGAGCATAAGCAAGTTTTCTCATGGTTGAGTATCTTAGCTCGGCATCATGCATGGCATGGCTTGCATTTTATACTGGATATTAGCCAAGCTCATCAGATTGCACGAGTGCCGAGATGACTGCTATTGTCGAAATTGCCAAGTAGAGATAGAGGGGTTTCTCCTTGGTTGGTTTTTGTAAGGTCGGCACATTTGTCATGCCTTTCTTTAACTCCTCGAAAGTAATCTGGCACTCTGGTGTCCTTTTGAAGTTCTTATTCTTCTTGATTGCTTCAAAAATTAGTTTACACTTGTCTGTTGACCTAGATATGAATCGACTCAGGGCGGCTATTTTGCCGGTAAGGCTCCGCACCTATTTCATACTTTGAGGAGGTTCTAATTCTATTATTGCTTGAATTTTTTCTAGGTTGGCTTCAATGCCTCTTTGGCTCACCATGTAACCTAAGAATTTTTTGGACCCGACTCCGAAAGAGCATTTTTTTGGGTTTAACATCATTCGGTAAACATGTAAAACTGAGAACATTTTATTAAGATCATCAATGTGATCGGACGAGTACCAAGACTTCACGAGCATGTCGTCTACATAGACTTCCATAGTTTCTCCTATCATACTAACAAACATTTTATTCACGAGACGTTGGTAGGTAGCCCCATCATTCTTCAAGCCGAATGACATCATGGTATAGTAGTAGAGGCCTCTTGCCGAGTTGAATGACGTGTGTTCTTGGTCGTCCAGATGCATCGGGATTTGGTTATAACCAGAGTAGGAATCCATGAAACTCATCAGCTCATTCCCGGTGGTGGCGTCAACCATGTAGTGGATGTGAGGAAGTGGATAGTTGTCTTTGGGGCATGCCTTGTTAAGGTCCGAGAAATCAATACATAGTCACTACTGGCCGGTCTGTTTGTTGACAAGCACCGGGTTGGAAACCCAGACCAAGTACCTGACCTCTCAGATGATTTTGTTGTCCAACAGCTTTACTACCTCCAACTCCAATGCTTCATATCAATCTGGTTCGAGCTTTCTCCTCTTCTGAATAACCGACCTAACATTCTTATCAATGTTGAGTCGGTGACAAGCTTGTTCAGGATCAATCCCCTACATGTCAGCATGTGTCCAAGCAAAGACATCCTAGTTCGCCTTTAAGAAGTTGATAAGCTAAGATCAGATGGGCTCCCGGAGATCGTGGCCGACCCGGAGTTGCTTATTTGGATTGAGCTCATCGATCGAAACCCAAAGTCTTCCAATGGTTCTGCATGGGTAGCCTTTTTCTTCAAATTCTTCTTCCGATGATCCAACTCGTCTTCATCCATTCTTACTCTTTTTTTTTTATCTCGGGACTCTTTGTTCCTTTTAGGTTCCTTGATCATTGGCTCTTTTCCTGGTCTGCGTCCTTGGTCCCTATCTAGGTCGACCTCTATCTGGTAGGCCTCAACGAAAATTTTCTCGATTGGTGCAGTTTGTCCTGTTGGGTTAAATCTTTTTGTGTTCTGGTTGAACTCCATCAGCTCGACCTCGGAGTTCGACTCCGGTTCCTGAATTGAATCTAGTTCTTTTTTATTTGGCATGGGGGTCAGCTGGTCAACCTAGAGCACAAGAGTCGGTTCGTCTACGCCCTTGGCGTGTTCCTCATTACTTGCGGGTTTAGGTTGGTCCGACTCTTCGATGATCATGTCCTTCAAAATTAGATTGCTGGACTCATCGCCTTTCGTATCCTCAACCAGCTCGTCTCTTCTTGACAGTTCGACCATGTTTATATGTCTTGGTCTGATCGACCAGTTATATTCTCGAGCGGCCACATGATCACCCTGATGTTCGCACTCTCTGAAGGTGCCTGGGAACTTAATCGAATAGTGATAAACTAACATTGCTCCCTTGAGATCATATAGGGCTGGTCTACCTATGAGGGCATTATAGTCGCTTCAAACGTCAATCACTTTTAAAGTTGTGAGAATCATTCTCCTCTCTTCTCCCGTGCCAAATTCGACAGACAGTTTTACCTGAAATAGAGCTTTTACATAGTTGACGCTTATCCCTCTAATTATATCATCACATGGGTCAATGTACTCTCTGGGTACCCTAATTCTTCGGAAGTCCTAAAGGTAAATTATGCTTGCATATGCTCCGGGATCTATGAGAACTCGATGTGTTTGAATCCCTAGAATGGGTATGGTGATGACCGAAGCATCTGCATGGGGATGATCGAGGGGGGCTGCATCAGATTCGTGAAATGTAAGGATGACACATACTTTTCCTCCTCTTCTTGATGGTTTTCAAAGTGGAAAATGTTGGATCTCATGACTTTTGTTTTCTGAATCGCGTTCCTTGCCTCCCTGACGAGGATTTTACTTTTTTGATTTGAGATCTCCTCCTCTGCTCGACTAGTGTTGATGAAGGTCAGGATCTCTCTTGGCGCTCCAACTCTGGTTGCTGGGGGTGGGGGTAACTGATTATTACATCTTCGTTCTTCCCGAGCTTGGTGATTTTTAGAGAAGGGCATCAAGTTTCGATCATCATAGACCTTGATCAGAGCGCGGACCAAGTCATGACACTCCTCTATGTTGTGTTCGATTGACCCGTGACATCTATATGATCTTTTCATGTCAAGCAAAGAATGGTCTTTCTCTATTGGCCGAGCTGGGGGAAGAATATCCAGATCCTTGATTCGTTCAAAGATTGTAGGAGCTGTTATTGAGTTGTATTCAGCAAGAGTTTCTTTGTGGTTGCCTGAGAGATTGGATTCTTGTCATTTTGTCGAGTGAGCTTGTGACTCTATGGGAATGATATGACCAGGGTGGCTTTATTCTACTCGGCTGCAATCTGGGATGCGGCCAATGCAAGGAACTCTTGGAAATTTTGAGGATCCTGCTGGTTGTTAATCCATTTGAAGAAAAAGTTATCAGAAAAACCATTCTGGGCCGAGATAAGAAGGGCTTCGTCACCACAGGGTTGGGACTCCGATACTTGCTTTGTGAACCGAGCAATGTAACTCTTCAATGATTCATTTGGCTGCTGCACAGTGGTGGTGATAGCTCGTTTGGGCACGACTGTGGCTTTGGACACCATGAAATGTCCTCAAAATGAAGATCTCAATTGTGGCCAGGAGTAGATCGAGTGGCGTGGTAGGGACTGATACCACCTCAGTGGGGCTTCGTCCAGCATCATGGAGAACATACGACATCGATACGTGTCTTACGCACCGAGTATATCCGTATAATTTTTGTAATGGCTTAGGTGTGAGTCAGGGTCACTATTCCCTTTGTATAGTGCAATGAGGGGGATTTTCAATTTTCCAGGAAAGGGTTCAGAAAAGAGTTGGACCGATAAGGGGGACTCGTCATCGCAAGACGAGTTGATCGTGGCGAACTGTGATATTGGAAAGGCGTTCTAGACCGAGGGAGCAGCTTGTTTAGCCTCAAGCTCAGCTATCTGCTGCTTCAGATATTGTAGCTCGACTGATTCATCGGCCGAGTTCGCTGCGGGGGTACGCTTAGATAAGCCTTGCTCCTGCTGTTGGCCGAACTGGTAGGGAGGTCCTCTGGAGCCTTTCCAGTTGGATGTACCAGTCGAGCAAAGACATTCCAAGGGGAAGAAAATGTAAGGCATCGCAAAATTTGGGGCCGGTCGATCCTGCTCATAGCATTCAGCTCGACCTCCTCATCTAATTTTCTATTTCCGCTTCTTCTCACTGCTTCTCGAGATGGGTCTGAATCTAATGCCCTTCCAAGAGGTCGGCATTCTTGGCATTGCCAATGACACCCTATGGTGTCAGGATTGATTTCGCAGATTCGAATTCCTTGGCAAAGGTGGGGTGTTACATGAATGACCGCACCTGTTCTGGGTCGAGCTCGTTTGGGACCGACTGGATAGTCTTTTCTTGGCGTTCTTTTGTAGGGTTTATTCTTGAGCTTTCTGATGGGTTCATGATGACGAACAGGTTCAAGAAATTTCTTCCTCTTTTTTTTGACAAGATCTAACCGCGATAAGGGCTAACGACCAGCTCCTCGTGAAAAAACAAAAAAACGAACACACAAAAATAGGAAACAAAATAGGACGAGTTGATTGAGCGAGTGGAGCTGTAGATCACAAGAAACCTTCTTCTATTTCCATTTTGTTTAGACTAAGAGTAGCCTAAGGAATGAAATACCGAGAAACAAGCAGTTCCGCAATGAAACAAACAAAAACGAAGAACAGGATAAAGTACTTGACTTTTATTCCTTAATTTCAGGTTGGATCGGCCTTGGCCGGATCCTTTTAGAGGGTCAATATCTTAATACAAGCCTTTTTCTCTCTAAACTCTCTATGTATTTCTCTTTCTAGTAGAATTGGGGGTCTTTCCTCTCTCTCTTGGAGAGGCTAATTATAGTAGAGCTGTCAAGATGGGTCTGGCCCGTTGGGTCAGCCCGCACCGCCAATAATAAGGTAGGGGTATGGGTTTAGAACTCAATGGCCCGTTAAGAGGCGGGCCTACATGGGCTGGCCCACTCGGGCCACGGGCTTTGGCGGGGCGGGGCGGGCTGGGGGTGGGTTGGCCCGTTGCATGGAGAAAATGATAGATTGGGTGATGATGCAGTGACTCATAATTAATGTGTTTTTTTTTTTCTTTTCTTATTTTGTTAGTAATTTAAGATTGTTTTGGCTTTATGAACTTGTTAGGTTATTTTGTTATAGATTTTTTTTGATGGAAACTAATTAGAACTTATTATGCAACTAATCATTATGACTGTTGGTTTATGAATTTAAATTTTGGATGAGTAGATTAAATCTTATTTATTCTTTTTGTGTTTCCTTTATATTTTTTTGACATCTCTTAAAAAAAATATTCTGAACTTTCATGTTTAGAGAGTATAAGAGATATTTTATTCAATTCTGCATTCAAATATGCAAAAAAATAATAATAATAAAAAAAAAAAAGAAAGATTAACGGGCTAGCCCGCCCAACCCGCGGCCCAAGGTGGGGTGGGTTAGGGTTGGGGTTTTCTCAGCCCGCCATCATGTTGGGTTGGCCCGCCCCGCCCCGCCAAATAGTGGGTTATGACGGGTTATGGGCTGGCCCGCCCCGCCAACCCATTTTGACAGCTCTAAATTATAGTTTTCGTTCAAAACCCTAATTGGCCACGTGTCACCACCTCAGTGGGCACTGACTTACTTAGCCAATAAGCTAGCCAAAAAACCCTAACCCTAATTTAGATACCTGGAATCTCCTCATTGGTCATGTATCCTTTTCAGAGTCAGAATATAAATCCTTGATCATATCACTTTCGCCACCTCGAAGCCGTCCTCAACTCGCCTTGATGTCGAGCTAAACTTTCCTCATGGATGATCAAACTCGATTGAAATGTCTCTTCCCACCGAGCCTAACCTCAAAAAGAGGCAGGGGATGGGTATATCTAAACTTCTTAATGAGTATCAAGTAGACTTCGAGGAGTCACGTGCGACTCCTATTAGCTGAACAAAAAGACCTCCTTGCTAGCCATTCGGTCGAACTAGGTATATCGGAGGCGGCCCTGCTCAGTATCAAGTACGCCAAGTCGGTGGCTATTTAGCAGCGTGGGCGTCAAGTCGGCCGGCATAGGCACGCCCGGTGTTCGGCCATAAGCGCACCAGATCGGCAGCTGCTCGGTCGTAAGTGCGACACGTCAGAAGCGTGGGCACCAGGTCATCCGAAAAGGACCTTCCATGCTCGGCTCTATGCGCGTCAGGTCGGCTGGCACAAACACGCCGGGTTATCAGCTCTATTCGGCCATAACTACGCCAGGTCGGCAGTTGTTCGGTAGCGTGGGCGCCAGGTCGGCGACAGGGACCTACCGTCCTCAGTCCTGCTCAGCTCTATACACATCAGGTTGTCCGACAAGGACCTATCATTCTCGGCTCTATGCGTATCAGGTAGGCCGGTCTGGATGCACCAGGTCGGCATGTTGCTCGACGTCACTTGCATCTTGCGCGCTAGGCTCGGTGGGATGCTCGATGCCTGCGCTTTCTAGGTCGGCCGGGATGGGTGCACGGGGCCTGGATGGTCACTCGGTGCCACGCGCGCCTAGTTTTCCGGGCTGGAGGCCCAGGTCGGCACGTTGCTCAATGCCACTTGCATCCTGCGCGCTGTGCTCGGCAGGATGCTTGGTGCCTGCGTGTGCCGGGTCGGCCGGGATGGGTGCCGCTGGTCGTGGCTGGTCACTCGGTGCCATGCGCACCTGGTCTGTCGGGCTGGAGGGCCCAGGTTGGCATATTGCTCAGCGCCGCTTTTCACCCTGCGCACTGGTCCTCGGTAGGATGCTCAGCGCCTGCGCATGCCGGATCGGCTGGGATGGGTGCACGGGACCTAGCTGGCCACTCGGTGGTGCGCGCGCCTGGTCAGCCGCGCTGGGTGCCCCAGGTTGGCATGTTGCTCGACAACGCTTGCACCCTGCGTGCTAGACTCGGCGAGGTGCTCAGCGCCTGGTCGACCGTGCTAGGTGCACAGGTCCTTGCTGGCCATTCGGTGTCGTGCATGCCTGGTCAGCCGAGCTGGGTGCCACAGGTTGTTAGGTTGCTCAGCGCTGCTTGCAACCAGCGTGTTGAGCTCGATGGGTCGGCATGTTGCTCCGTGCTGGGTGCGCCGGTTCGGCATGTTGCTCCATGCTGCACGCACCCTGCGTGGTGGGCTTGGCACCGCACATACCTGGTCAGCCGGTCAGGGCTTGGTGGGCTCGGCCCTGTTCGACGGTGAGAGGACCCTAGTCGAATTTTCACCCAATGGGTTTTTGTTTTTTTACTGGGTAATCCATTGCATATCCTCGACCCAAATTCATCTGAGTACTACCTTCGTGCTCTACATAGCCGCCCATGCTGGGTCGACTATCAATAATTACAGAATCAGGATAATTTTTACTTGACGAGTTCTCCTCTTGCTTCTCTAACTCTTTCTGCACCTTCCTCAGAAAGCTACTCTTCTTCAAATAACTCTGATGATAAATTATTTGGAGACAACCCAGTAGATCTTGAAGAACTGGTTGAAGAAAACATGGTGGAAGCAGAAGATGAGTCCGATGAAGAAAAAGGTGTGTCCATTGAAGTTGAATTCAATGGTCAAGATATTGAGGTTAGTGATGACTATGCACCTCACTTTTACACGCCTAAATCAAGTGATCACTTTAATGCTCTTCATAATTGTGCGTTTATTTATGAAAGGAGAGTGGATTTTGGGTTGTTTGAGAAGAAGATTTTGATAATTTTTCTTGTCGTAAGGGACTTTCTTCTACGATAACAATGGTTATGCCCTACTTAAGAGATGTTGTACTTGAGTTCTGTACTAATATGCTTCCCTTTGTCTCGAACAAACTTTCTGTGAATTATAGTAAAGTGTTTATTCGATAAAAAGTATTTGTGTTCACTCCCCCAATAATGAATACCTTCTTCGGGGCTGAAGATTATGAGGAAGGAGTCAATGTGGACAACTTTATTGAGGTTGACAAGTTCATCTCCGTTGGAAGACTGCAGAAGTGGCTGAAACGGTTTCTCAGCTCGCATCTCACCTCATTATACTCTATTCCCCATATAGTAGATGTGTGTAACTAGGTGCCAACAATGAACACCACAACTGTTACCCAACCTTAGACTCGTGCTTTATTTCGGATAGGGTCAAAGATGCGTTTCAACTGTGGTCTGACTGTGTTCGACTGTGTGACTAAGTTTGCTACCTCATCTGCAACCAAAGTTGGTCTGCCCTTTCCTTCTCTCATTTACTCCATTTTGGAAGATTAGGGACTAAGATGTTTTGATGAGAAGCATTTCAGTGGGGAACCCTAATTTTTTGGGCTTAGCCAGAAGCACTTAAAGGGCCAAATCATGTCATTGATCTATCTTTGGCATTTTCTGATGATGAGTCGGGTGACTGTTGTGCTGCCACTACTAAGAATGTCAGTTCGAGAGTCACTGACACAACGACTAACCTCAAATATTTTGTACCTATTGGCTCTTCTGATTTGCAGGCACATTTGGGTTTGTTAGACCAACAGATAATAGGAGCTCAAGCACACCTTGATGGATTGATGACATTGCTGGCATTCTACTAAAAGGCCCTCCTTTTGCATTCTGGTAAAAAAAAAAAGGGAGAAGGTACTAGTGGTGGTCAAGTTTTTGACTCAGTGATCCACAAAGGGAAGAAGAAAGAGGCTACTGATGACGATGATGATGATGGTGCTCTCACAACTACCCCAAGGCATTTTATGTGGAAATAGGCTCGTGGTACCTGAACAAGTAACACATTTATTTTTTCTCTCTTCTTTGAATTTTAAGTTTTTGTGTACTTATAAACTTGGTGTTTGCTGGATAGTTTCTATGTTAGTAATTTGTTCTTGGTTGACAGTTAAATTTTTATTGTCATTTTCACTAACATATTTGGCATAATTCTTATCTTCAGGGGGAATTTATGTTATATAATTGAAGGGGAGTTTTTCCTTTATTTTGTCTAGAAAGGCAAAAGGGGGAGTTGATAGGAGTTATATTTCCTACCGATTCTTAATTATTTCGGTCTTATTTGACTTTCTGGAAACTGATTTTGTTAGGTTGTTAAGTAGACTAATCTTAGTAAATAAATAGAATCATTTACTTTAGTAAGTCTATTTTCATATTTATCTACTCAATATCTCAAGATATTTATTAGAACTTCGTTTTGTCAAACTAGGAATCTGTTAAGCAAGGATACATATTTGTGTATATATATCATAAAGATTAATTAAAGTTTTTTAATCCAGTAGCATGAGAGTGTGAGAAAAATGGAAATATTTCCAGAAGGAATAATCTATCATTCTTTGGAAAAGTGTTCTTCAAGATTATGTTCGATCAAACTTGAAGGTTTTACGAACGACTCAAACGATGATTAGAACGATTTGCTCATCAAGGAGTTTTTCATATATTCCTAGATTCTTTTGTTTATTATTCTTTAGAAAATGAACTCATCATTGCTAATAATATTTTTTCCATTCTGAGTTCACGACCTATGAGTTTTTAACTTATAGGCAAAAATTATTTACAAGTGATTTTGTCGTCTATTTTTAAAATACCTAAATGTAAGTAAAGATGATCCAGCATCATAACTAACATTGAAATTCATTTTATCTTTATGGTAGTATTTTAGATCTTCAAAAACTTCAGAGAGTATTCCAAAAATTCAAGAAAACTAACAAAAAACATAACTTGTGCCCGCCGTCCCAAGTTCTAGTCGGTGGAGAGGAGAACGCAGATGAGAGAAGTAAGGTTCTATCGGCTCGACTCTCTATTGTTCGATTTGATGGAAAAATAATTATCATGTATAGTAAAGCCTATAACATATCAGCACTAGACTACGACGGGTGGACGATGATATTTGAGGAGGAGGACAGTAGAGGTGTGAGATGGTAAAGGTGTGGTATTTTTGTTCACTTGGTTTCTCCGAGTTTTGGCTTGCTTGGACTATATCTGTGTATTTTATTACAAAATAATAATGCGAATAGAAAATTGCTACTAAGTTGTATTACAGTTCTTACAAAAGCTAAAACTAAATTTGGAAAACAGATAAAACAAAAGGTTAACACCTTCTTGAATCGGGTCAGATTGATCAGCAAATCAAGCTAGAAAGATCTCTTTCCATAAGAAAAACTCACCCCGTGTAGTGCTGAAAAAACTGGCGTAATATCCCCAGAGATACAACGACTTTACGCCTTTGAAGTAGTAGCACACCAAACTTCAAAGTCCCAACGAACTTGAAAAGTGTGAAACTGAGCACAAAATTTTAAACAATTGCTTGAGGCTTTTTGTGCAAAACATATGCAGAATGAAGTTGATTCAGTGTATCTTCTGCCTAGATCTTCTAAGTCTATTTATATACTTCACCATGCAAGGGTTGAGAATTTGAAAGGATGGAGCATCTTCAATAAGTGGCTTTAACTCCCCACTACATCCACTACCTCCGTCATCATAGCTTTGAGAATCCTCAAATGCTGTTGATGAAATTGAGAAGTCATGGGTCGAGTCCATCTTCATTTGACCAAAAGGCTTGAGCATCTTAATGGGTCGATCCCATTCTCCGTTTCAGAGAGTCTAAAAAATAAAATTGAACTGGTTCAAAATCAATTTCATATAGCCCAAGAGAGACATATGGCCCAGAACCCAAAGAGTCCAAAGTCAATATTCAAGGTCTAGGCCCAAGCCCACAGTTACAACCAACTAGTGCATGGGCTTAATCACATGGTGCTTAATACAACTTCTTCTTAACCTATAAAGTGTATAAATTTCCCTTACATTTTCAATGTGGGATTTTATACACTTTCCCTTTTCAAATGGATAACTTACATAATTTATTTCTCACTCACTGAAAATCAGTTTTGGGAAAATAAATATACTAGGGTTATCTACTCAATACGCATAATAATATTATAATATTTAATTATACATGAATTAAATATTTAGGTAGTTTGTGGATTTGAATATTCCATGTATGAAAATCAATGCATGTATGAATGCAGACTCTTGTCTTGGTCATCATAAAACGTTATTGCATCAGGATAGGTAGTTTGTGGATTTGAAACTTCCATAGTAATTATCATCAAATATACTGGTGGCATAGTGGACTTGATGCCTTGAACTATCCCTCCGTATTGTATATCAAGACAATGATAATTACACAATAAAATATAAACACCTTTCTGTTAGTTGTGTCTGTTTTGGCCATGGACTTCACTTTGGATTCATAAGTGTTTACATTTTGAAGTGGCCCTCAATTCATACTTATATAGGTGACCTCCCATCAAATGTATCCTGATATACTTTACCTTTAAAGGTTTGAAATTCATTAAAAAGCCTCTATAGTTTAACCTCACCACAATTCTCAGGTAAATTCGGGTTGCTTTTCAGGGATGAGATTCGAACATTTAACATGTTCCAAGTGCTCAACTGAATTTCCATAGTCTAGCTTTCCCGTTGAACCAAGTTCGTGGGATCTCCATTCATCAAGGTTGGGTTACTACTATGGTCATTCTTTAATTTTGTGGATTTTAAACCCATTCCCTCTAGCAAATTCCTCAATTGATCTCGATTAAGTCCTTTCGTGAGAGGTTCAGCAATATCTTGTGACTTAAAATAGTCAATAGATATTAACCCATTAAAGAGCAATTGTCTAACGGTGTTATGCCTTCGACGAATATGTCGAGATTTTTTATTATTCATATAACTTTGTGCCCTTCTAATAGCTACTTGGTGATTTGTACATGATTGTGTGTGATTTTTGTGTGTGCTATTGTCAGGTTTTAGTCGTATTTTGTCCCTTTTTCCTTATTTTGCGTCTTCGTAGCTTTTGTCATCTCTTTTTTTCATATTTCTCTTTTTATTTTTGTAGATTTTTATGTTATTTTGCTTTTCTTTATTTTAGGGAAGTCGATCAAGCCTTAGAGCATTCCTAAAGATCACAAGTGGCTTGATTTGATGGAAACACGACTCAAAACTGCGAAGCAAATCTACCGATCGATGCGCCATCGATGCCCAATTTACGCGCTATCGACGCTTAGTCGACGTGCCATCGACAGGGCTATTTTTCAGTATCGGTGGTCAGGTGAGGGGGGTTTGATTCGAACTTTCTGCACCTACTTTTTAAATATAAGTTTGCCAAGCTTAAAAAGTTCGCTCGCAAGAGTACGAGTTCACTTGTAGGTTGGCAAGTTGAACCGAGTCGAATCTCTCGAGGAAAATTAACCAGTGGCTCTTTTCGTGTTCGTTTTCATGAATAAGAAAATAAAGAAAAAGCTAATCTAAACACTCAGAATCAAGATGTTCATTTAAACAACTAACAATGAATCGAGAGCTTTGAAAAGATTTGAGAAAACATGTGTCTAGGGCTCTAGAATCATCTCCATGACCACTTGGGCATTTCATCGAACACCTTACATACGAGCTAGGGTTGTCAATCCCAACTTGTAGATTAAGTACCCAACAATCCGAATTGATGGTTTTAAGTGATTCTAGGCACTAGACTCGTAAAATCTAGCCAAAAATCATCAACATATTCAACAATACAATCTCAAAACATCCAAGAACCATGCAAAGCTTGAAAGAAACATCAATTGGAGGGGGGGGGGGGGGGGGGGGGGGGGTGATTGGCAATTATTATAATAAGATCAATTAATATAGAAAAGGAAAGTGAAAACTAATTAATGGAGAAGATTAACATCGTCCAAGCAAGAAATTAAACTAAGATCCACCAACTAATTAATCTAAGATCTACTAAACCTAAGAAACTATCTAAGATCTACTGAAACTAAGAAACTAGAGTTTGAAACGGAGAAGTAGAAGAAAGAAAACAAAGAACACTTTTGGGTTGTCAATCCAAGAGGTTCGAAAAGAAAGGGTTCTCGTCCCCTACTGTGTATGTCTTCTGCCTTTCCAATGCCTCCCCTTTTATAAGATATGATGGTATTTTTTTCTCTACTCAAATCTTTCTTCAAAAAGGTATCTTGATTTTATTTCCAAAAATAACTCTTCTCTTCTAATCCTTCAATGGAAAGGTCTTCTCCCCTTGTCCAAGTCTCCCCAACTGCTGCTAATATAGTAATATCATTTTTAAAGGCGCACTGGAGCTGGGCTTGCTTGTTTTTCGGGCCTAGGACTCAAAATTCCCGAAATTGTGCCGACACTGGGTAACCCAGAGTGGATAACATACCCAGTGTCGTCTGTAACACTTCAAATCGAGGCCCAATCTCGTTAGAACTCCACTCAAGGGCTCACACTCGACTATCAGCAGACCAAAATACTTCAAAATCACTGAAATAAACATAAAATCCAATATTATAGATCAAATTATGGTAAAATAAGTCAGAGATACATGAATATGAAAATATACTTAATCTATCCATCTTACACCGAAATTAATCACAGATCTAACTAAAATACCACCCAAACATGTATAAAAATCAAGAAAATTTCATGCGAATCAGGGTTGTCCTTGTTTAGTAATTTCTTTCGTATGCTTGCTTGTGTATATGATTTAAGTCATGTGGATTGATATTGATTGGAACCTTGTTTAGACTTTGAATTGACATTAGTGTAATTATGAGGCATGAAGTGTAGGAAACCTTTGAAGTGTCTTGATCATTATTCTATTCGTGTTCCAATTCAAGAGTTGAATACTCTCTACTAGCCCCATTTTCAAATACCCTCTATAGGAATTTTTGTAATTTTATTTTATTTTTGGAGACATTAAAAATTCCATGTGCTTATCGAGAAATATTATAAGTTTCATTTAGAGACATGAGATTGGAGTCAATGAACTCTCATTTCCTAGTCGTAAATATCGTGTTCGTCTAGTACCTCGTCTCTATGGGTACTAATAAAAAAGGGGAAAAAAAAAGAAAGCAGAAAAAATGGTACAAGAAGAGAAATCCTTGTACAAGTGAAGTATATATAATAAATCGTGAAACCCTTGTATGCAATTTTATATTTACTTTTTAGATTTTATATTTAAAGAGGTGTATAGATGATCGGGCTAGTCGGGTGCCGCCTTAGCAATTTGAGCGTGAATAGACCTTGGATGAGGCATGGATGGGGGACGTGCATGAAGCGCAACACATTGATTTTAGGCGTTTAGAAGGGAATCTAAATCTCTTATCTCAACGTATGATGTCGTCCTTTTAGTTGAGTTTTCAATTAATTTAATGCATAACTCCTCGAGTCATTTGAATGTAGTAGTTTTTTGTTCATTAGGTGGTTAGATTTTTCTTATCTCTGTCTAGGCTCGGTTTTGCTTCAGGGCAAGAAAAAAGCTAAGCGTGGGGGAGTTGATTTGTACATACTTGTGTGTTTTTGTGTCTTGTTCTGTGTACTTTAGTCGGGTTTTAGTCGTATTTTGTCCCGTTTTTCCTTATTTTGCGTCTTCATAGCTTTTGTCGCCTTTTTAGTATTTTTCATTTTTCTCTTTTACTTTTTGTATATTTTTATGTTATTTTACTTTTCTTTGTATTAGGAAAGTAGATCAAGCCTAAGAGCATTCCCGAGGATCACAAGTGGCTCGATTTGATGAAAACACGACTCGGACCCGCGAAGCACAACCACCGATCGATGCGCCATCGGTGCCGAGTCGATGTGCCATTGACGGGGCTATTTTCCAGCATTAGTGGTCAAGCCATTTTCTATCATTTTTAGGCAAAAAGACTATTTTGCCCTCACTTTCACTCTTATAAATAGAACTTGTTTCTTAGAATTCTGATTCGAACTCACTGTACCTACTTTTAAATATAAGTTTGTCACAGATTTAAAGTTTGCTCACAAGAGTACGAGTTCGCTTGTAGGTTGGTAAGTTTAAACCGATGGAACAGACATATCAATATGCATGGATTATACCTTTCGTTCCACTTCCAGTTCCTATGCTAATAGGGGTGGGACTTCTTCTTTTTCGAACCTCGAGGAACTGACAATCAGAATCTTGGATGTTTATTTAGTCAAAATATCACACAAAAACATGTATAATTGAGGTTTTTGATTTAATAAACTACGAATTGAAAAGCAAGAAAATTTATTGAAAAACTAATTAATCTATACTAATTAAGAAAACATGATTGAAAAGCTAAATATACTAAGAACTATGAACTAGGGTCTTAGAAAGAGAAGAACAATTAAAGATCATGAACTAAAATTATCACTATAATTACGAAGCATAAATGAACGAGACAAAATTGAAATAGAAAAGATTACGATCTATATTATCTACTAAATCCAAAGTACTCGAGCAACCAATAATTCAAAATCCAAAAAGAAAGAACAAATATCTAAAATCAATGATTAACTAGCAACTAATCAGGAAAGCAATTAAAGAGTTTAGAGTACTTATTAAGATCTAGAAAGCAGTAAAAATCTCCGTCCAATCCGGAGAAAGGAAGGAGATCTCAATCAAAGACAAATCACAAATAGAAGGAATGGAGCGTAAGAACTTGTGATCTTCAATCTTCTCTCTCGATCTTATATCTATGTTATGGAGGAAGGAATCGGGCTCTCTCTACACCTTGGAACCCTAGGAGCGTCCAGAACTCTCTTCTTTCATGTATGGAATGATATATATAGGTTCCCAAAAAGATTAGAATTAAACTTTCCTTAAAAATCACATTTTCTGAGTTGGCGTCGATTAGCATCGATCAACGTGAATTATGTCGACGAGAAAGGCTTTGTCGACTATAGGCGTCGATCTACGAGCATGGTGTCTACGGAGACAGAGACCTCCATCGACCATTGGAGTCGATCTACATCATCATGTCGACGGAGACAGAGACCTCTGTCGACCAATCATCGACAAACTGGTCGACTGACACCAGCAGCACAATGGTGTCGACGATGCGTCAATGCTGGTCGTCGATCGATGGTTTCCTCCTTGCATCTCGTTTAACGATAAATCTGCTACTTTTTCACTGATTTGCTCATTTTTGTCTCTCGGTTCTCGCAACGGTTTGCAATCTTCATCTTTTCAGTACTGAGCTTCCTTGGTTACTTACCTGTATGGGGAAAAAGAAAAGAATAATCACCCAACTGCATCAATTACGATCAATATACGGTAAAATAAGCTGGAGATACATAAATATGAAATTATGCTCAATCTATCCAACCTATATCAAAATTAATAACAAATCTAACTAAAATACTACCTAAATATACATAAAAATCAAGACAAAACGCATGCTAATCAACTACCCCATGCTTTATTAGTTTGTTCGTCCTCGAACAAACAATAGTTCCAAAGAATAACAAGTATAAAAATAAGCTCAAGCAAATATTCGTGTCTTGCTACATAGATAATTTTGAAAATATAGATAATAGCAATGCAAAACTCAAATGCTAGACCCTTATTACATTGTCGCTCCAAAAACAAAACCATGCATCCTCGCAAAGGGTAATATATATGTGTACACTCAAAATCACTCAAGTATTCTTTTTCGTTGGACTTGTATACGCTCAAATCATTAAAATACATGCACAATAAACAAGCACTGAAAATCAAAAACTTCTCCATCGCATAACAAGTGTGCAACTAACAAAGAATCAAAAAAGGTCTTTGACGGGTTGTAATGTAGGCTCTTTTGACGGGTATGGAATATTTAAGTCGTGTGGCTAACTCACTATCTAACGTGATCAATAAATCACCAAAATATTCTAATCACGAATCAATGTGCTTCACCTAACTCAAACAAAACCTCACTGAACTCTCATAACGTAGACTATACTCTTAGGCTATTTCTCAACTTAAAACCCAAAAAATGACTTATGAACAAACCACTTAAACAATCGAGAAGCTTATGATATGCTTCTTTTGTCAAACTCAATTGTTTCCTCTTGAACAATAGGCGTCAATAAAATCAACTATACTTGACACCAGCCTTTATAAGCATACGCAACAACTCAACAAGATTTATCATCCTCTTTATTTCTTTTATTATTTTATATTATTATTATTTTTTTAGAATTACAACCTTTTCATAAATTCCTGATCATAATTCCAAAAACACAAATAACCAACAAAAATAACTAACTCTTACCCCACCCTATTAATGACGAAGGAGTTAACTCATAAACACTAATGGCTATAGGAAATGGATATTTGGCTATGAGGGGCTCATTCGGAATTTATAGTGGCTAATATATCTGGATATCACCGAAATAAGGGTAATTTCTGTGCCAAATTGTCATATTCAAAGCTAACTACACACTGCGATTTCAAAGAGATCCCAAACATAATCTACTCAAATACATGCAAAGATGATAAGCACTAAGGCTACTCACAGGATTTTGCATGAAGAGATTTTAAATTGACGCTGCTTTTAAGATTTTGCAAAATCATTTACGTCCAAGTACAATTTAACAATATATATAAATAATAATTTTGAAAGATTTATGCACTTATACCCACTCAAAGACAAGAACCTCAAATTACACATAGTCAACTTTGACAAGATAAATCAGACAAACACAATTAAGCGCAGGAATAGAAATTAGTCACGTTCAAATACTAGCTATTACAAACCACGAATTCAAATTTCACAAATATACAATACAAATCATTACTCGACTATCCCCCCCCCCCCCCCCCCCTTCCTTTAAAATCTGGCAATCTCCGAATTGCCATAAGTATAAATAACGAATCAAAAGTGGAAAGGAATAAGAAAACCGTCCCTAAAGACTAAAAGTCAAGCCTCTCCAAATAGAATTTTGCAATCATCCATCATCTCGAGTCGCGTGATTATGGTTGTCCTGATCAACAAAATACGACAACAAACAAGCAGCAAAACAAATAACAAACTAACTAATAATTTTGGATTTTCTTAATTTTTCAATTTTTTATTTTTTTATTTTGTACATATTATTATTAGAAATTAGAACTCATTGGAGGCATCGTTGTCAACGTCCATCTCCGGCTGAGACTCGGCCGCTGGATACAGAAAAGCTTTGTCGAAATATTCGAGGCGGGAGAGACAAGACTTGATCTTCCGAAGGCTTCGTTCACTACGTGCGTGATTAGTATCGATTTTCTCATCCATCAACTGGAGCTTCTCAAACATCTTCATCTGGAAGGCTCGATTCTCCTCGAAGAACTGTTTCCAATCGGGGCTCGAGCCCAAATAGGTTTGAGGGGACGTCTCATCAAGCTTGTCAGTGGGTCGCGAAGAGGATCCTCCGGTGTTTTACGCCTGAGGCGCCTGGCCACGTACAAGCGAAAGAGGCAAAGTCCCGAGAGGAGAAAGGTCGTTGTCGGCCGGTTTAAATCTGAAGTGACGGGCGAGACCGATGATGTACGGGGCAAATGCAAGGTGCGCCGTTTCGCTTCCCGGATTCTTCTCTATGATATTGTAGAGTCCGTTTAAGATTAATGGGTAGAGCCGGGGTTGGCGATCGTCAAGCAAACATTGAAGCACGAAGAGCTCCAGTTTGGTTGCATTCGTGGCCTCTTGCTTGCATAAAACCACGTGAGATAGGATCTTGTAAGCGATGTACACGACATCGTCATGAATCCTTATACATGCAAAACGTTTGCAATCTCCCGTATTCCCCTTACCACTTCCCTCCAAAATGAGGAGATGTCAAAATCGCCATCTTGTAGAATCGGGTGACCGCCCTCAATCGGCAACCTAAAATTTTCTTCAAAAACCCGCTCGTCCACCCGAATCTCATTTCATTCAAGTCTCCATGAGAATGCCCTATCAGTATAGACGTGAAAGGTTGAAAAGAACTCGAGCATTAGGTCACGAAAACTGGGTCAATTTATCCTAGCAAATGCCGTGCAACCAAGTCCATTAATGTGCCCAAGGACGTTGGCATGGTGCTCCGACCCTTGTTGAGCCCTCTCTTCGATGTCATCGACGTTGATGACTCATTGGGTCGCAAATTTCCATACCTTAATTGACTCGAAAACCTTCCCCTTATCTTTCTCGCCAAGTGTACGGGACACATCTTCTGTTCAATCCATTCTTGCATCGTTTGAAAATGTATGGATCATCCCAAAAGTAACTCCTACACTTATGTAGAAATCTCTTCCGTTCTTGGTAGGATAAATGGTTAGGCACAATTTTACATGCAAGATAATTTTATATCAACATACCAAGGAGTGTCAACATTCTCCAGAACATAAGCGTTCTCATAGGGAAAATCGATCATAACATGCTCATTCAAATCATTCTCTATCACTATCCTAGATAAATGACGGCTACAACATTCTCACAACCACGCCTATCCCTAATTTCAACATCAAGTTCCATCGAATAAGATGCTTTACTTTGAGGCTTAGCAAACAAATGACGTAACGTAGCATGATCAGTATGAACAATCACTTTTGCTACTACAATATATGACCTAAACTTGTCCATCAAAAACACAATAGTTCCATCAAAAACACAACAGCTAGAAGTTCTTTCTCAGTAGTGGTGTAATTACGTTGGGCATCATTCAACATATAACTAGCATAATATATAACCCTAAGCAATTTATCCACACGTTGCCGCAAAATGGTTCCCACTACCTCATTAGACGCATTACACATAATCTCAAAAGGTAGAGTCCAGTGAGGGGCAACAACAACAGGTGCTGACAAAAGATTCTCCTTAAGTAACGTAAAAACATTCGTGTAAGCATCATCAAACACAAAAGGAGCATCAAGAGTTAAAAATTTACAAAACGGGTACTAATTGTAGAAAAATCTTTAATAAATCAACTATAGAAGCCCGCATGACCAAGAAAACTTCTAACACCCTTAACATCACGAGGGGGAGAAAGGGTCTCAATCACATCAACTTTAGCCATATCTACTTCCAACCCCCTTTTAGACACAATATGACCCAACACAGTACCGCTTTTGACCATAAAACGGGATTTTCCCAACTCAAAGTAAGACTTTTCTCAATACAACGCTCCAACCCCTAGATAAATTAGATAATCAATCATCAAAAGATGAACCAAAATTCAAAAAATCATCCATAAATACCTCAAGAAAATCGTCGATGAAGTCGGTGAAAATAGAAAGCATACATCTTGGGAATGTTGCTGGGGCGTTGCATAGGCCGAACGACATCCTCTGGAATGCAAAAGTGCCAAAAGGGGCACGTAAACGTCGTCTTGCTCTGGTCCTCCAGGTGATAGCCACTTGATAATAGCCTGAAAGGCTATCCAAGAAGCAATAAAACTCATGTCCAGCAAGCTTATTAAGGAGTTGGTCAATAAATGGCAACGAAAAGTGATTTTCTGTAATCGATACACATGCGCCACCCGGTCGTAAGTCGTGTCGGAACTATCTTGCCTTTCTCATTTTTGATTATGGTGATACCACCTTCTTCGGGACCACATGAACTGGACTGACCCATTTGTTGTCGGCGATATGAAAAATAATCCCCTCGTATATTAATTTCAAATCTCCTTCTTGACTACCTCGTAAAGCGTAGGAGTCAATATTCTTTGGCCGTCTCTTACCGACCTCGCATCAGGTTCGAGCTCAATCTGGTACATACAAGTAATGGGACTTATCCCTTTGATGTCGCTGATGCTCCATCATATAGCCTTTCTATACTTAATCAACACCAAAATCAGCTCCTTATCCTCATCTTCCGTCAATGCTGAAAATATGATGGGTTTTTTGTTGGGCTCGAGGAAAATGTACTTTAAATGACTAGGTAGTGGTTTCAACTCCACTTTCGGCTCGACATCAGGTGCGTTAGACATCTCTCACAATTCAAAATTAGTTTCTTCAAGGTCAGCTTCAATTTCACAAAAATCAATCCCAAGTAATTCAGCTACATCCTCCTACTCAAAAATTCCTCTTCGTCCCCGACGTCTGACCCGTCGAAAATAGTTATGCCTTTAAGATCATGGATGCAATATGAAATTGGATCAATAAATGAACACTCATCTCGCATGAACGAGGAAGGATTATTGTAGATATCCTTAAGTGAAAATGTTACGATTCACCAAAAACTTATCGTCATCCTTCCTTTATTCACGTCTATAAAAGTATGAGAAGTGGACATAAACGGACAACCCAACAAAAAATAGTATGTTCCTTTCTCTCACTTTTCATCCCACCAACATCCAAGATAACAAAATCAATCAGAACTACTAACTCACCAATTTATACCAAAACATCTTCAACAATACCTAAATATTACTTGATTGTTCGGTTTGCCAATTGTAGTGGCATTGTGGTCGGCTTCATGGTTCCAAGATCAAATTTACTTTAAAGAGAGTATGGCATCATATTAATGCCGGTGCCAAGATCAAGCATCCCTCGCGCTGTCTGCCCATTCTTGAGTGAAATAGTGATGCAAAAACTCCTAGAATCTTTTTCCTTTAGAGGCAACGTCTTCTTGCAAATCGAACTAACTTCTTTTGTCAACTTCACTCGCTGGTTTGCCTCCAAATGCCTATCTCTCGAAGCAGTCTCCTTGAAGAACTTAACATATGCTAGCATCGTTTTAATCACATACAAAATTGGAAGGTTAATATTCATATTCTTCAGCAAATGATAAAGCTCCATGAATTTTTTATTTTCTTTGGTCGGACGTAGGTGACTTGAAAAAGGAACTGGATTGGGAATTGGGGTCATTTTTTGCGCTGGCTGCGACTTCGAAGACTGACTGGTATCATCAAGTGGCCTCTGAGTAGGGACTTGGTTTGGAATTGTCCCCTTAATGGATCTCGGGATATAGCGATTTGGTGACTTGTGGATCTGGTCCACTTGTTTGGTTGCGCCTTCTTTTTGTGGAACTGGCATCAGAACAGTGGCCACCTCTTCTTCTTCCTTCTCTTACTCGACTACACCATTATCAATCTTCTTCCCATATTGAAGGACATGAACAACTAAGGCCTGCTCTGGTTTACTTGGAAGTTTGTCCTTCTCGTTATACATTTTTGCCATAGAAGCTTCTATTTGACCCATCATTGCATCCATATTCTTCATGCTCTTAGAAAGGTCATTTACCTGCACTTTAAGATCATTTACCTGTAAATTCACTAGCATAAGTCCGTCCCAGTTACGAATGGTCTTAGCTACTTAATTTTGCTGCCACACCAACAATTGATCGTCTGGTTTAACCGGAGTATGTCCTTGTCCCTTTGTCGGATATTTGGTTGGTGGGGGTGTGGGAAGGTGCCGTGGATCGGTCTGCGGAGGCATCGGCACATGATTTGGGTTCCCAAGACCAAACTTCAAATTTGGGTGATCACGCCACCCAGGATTGTAGGTGTTCGAGTAGGGGTTATAGTCTTTTATAAATTTCTTCCCAAATTAGGAGATTGGTTGTGATAATTCTGAATGGCGTTAACTTCCCCTTGTGGCTCTTCGTCAAATGTCACCTGGCATTCATTCGCCACATGTCGAGGTGCTCCGTAATGACTACACACTTCAATGACCTTTTTCGAAGAAGCATGACTTTCTAGCTCGGCCTTTAGGGCGGCCATATCTTTGGGCATTTCCTCAAACCTCTTGTCTTCTTCCTTCTTTCTTACCGAGACTTTATTTACCTAAAGTTTCCAAGGCTTAGAATTTGTTTGCCTGAATTTTTCGCTCATCTTCTCTAACACCCTCTTGGCTTCTGGCACAGTCAAATCCCCAAAATCACCTTCGGGTGCTGTCTCAACTTGACTCTTGCATATCGGTGACAACCCTTCATAGAAATAATGATTCACCATATCAGGGGAGTTGTTGTGATGTGGGAAAGCTTGCAAGAGTGCCTTATAGCGCTCCCATGCTTCGTGGAATAACATACCGTCTTGCTGATCAAAACTAGTGATTTGTCTCCGAAGTTGGCCTGTCGTCTGGGCTGAATAAAATTTGTTCACAAATTTCTCATAAACCATATCCCAGTCTATCAGTGATCTCGGCTCTAGAGAGAGAAGCCAAGACTTAGCTTTATTTTTTAGGCTGCTCGGGAAACATCTCATTTGCAACTCTTCGAGACTAACTACCATGGGTGGAGTTCCACTAACTACGGCATAAAACTCCTGAATAAAGTCCAACGGGTCTTCGTGATCATGACCATGAAAAGTCGGAAGCTGATTAATGAAGTTCGGTTTCAACTCAAAATCTCTGGCAGCCTGTCCCAACACGATAGCAGAACTGTAAGGTCCAACCTGTGGGCATGCCAAATCACGCTGACGAGGCTCTCATGCGCATGTAGAATTCTATCTCTGTCATAAGATCTCTCATAATAATCTTCGTGCACATACCTGTCATCAATTTTATTTTTTTTGTAATGGTGGTTCTGTTGGTTTAACCACTCATTCACACGGTTATTTATGGAGGGAATCCTTCATAGTTTTCAGCATGTTTGTCACAATGATTATCCCTCACTCTATCTCTGTCATCCCAACCCCTGTTCTCCTTGCTTAGTTGGCGGTCTACCCAATATGTTCTGGAATGTTCTGGGTTCCTAAAATGAAGTGTATCTCTATCGTAATATCTCTTTTTGATGTACCGGTCTGCTCTGAATTGTACTGTACCGGCGTTCTCAGAATGAACAGATTTCTCGTGGTTCGACATTGCTGCTAGAATCTCGTCGAGGGTGTGAAGGGAAATAGGCTTGGGCGTTGTTCGATTGGATCGATGAATATTGTCAATTAATGGTGTAAGCTCTGGTTTAAGTGATTGTCTACCCTGCTTGCACTCAACAATAAATCAACATATCGAATGGCAAAAACATGACCCAAGTTCAATTATACAACTAGACGGATAAACAAAAAGTAATACGAACAAACATCTTCAAAACCTTTGACGGTTCCCCGGCAACGGTGCCAAAATTTTGATTCGAACTTCCCGTACCTACTTTTAAATATAAGTTTGTCAAAGATTTACAGTTCGCTCGCAAGAGTACGAGTTCGCTGTAGGTTGGTAAGTTTAAACCGATTCGAATCTCGAGGAACTGACAATCAGAATCTTGGATATTTATTTAGTCACAATATCACACAAAATTGAGGTTTTTGATTTAATAAACTACGAATTGAAAAGCAAGAAAAATTATTGAAAACTAATTAATTAAACTAATTAATCTATACTAATTAAGAAAATAGGACTGAAAAGCTAAATATACTAAGAACTATGAACTAGGGTCTTAGAAAGAGAAGAACAATTAAAGATCATGAACTAAGATTACCACTATAATTAAGAAGCATAAATGAACAAGACGAAACTGAAATGGAAAAGATTACGATCTATACTATCTACTAAATCCAAAGTACTCGAGCAACCAATAATTTGAAATTCGAAAAGAAAGAACAAATATCTAAAATCAATGATTAACTAGAAACTAATATAGAAAGCAATTAAAGAGTTTACAGTACTTATTAAGATCTAGAAAGCAGTAAATCTCCAGCTAATCCGGAGAAAAGAAGGAGATCTTAATTGAAGATAAATCACAAATCGAAGGAATGGAGCGTAAGAACTTGTGATCTTCAATCTTCTCTCTCGATCTTGTATCTATGTTATGGAGGAAGGAATAGGGCTCTCTCTACACCTTGGGAACTTAGGAACAACCAGAACTCCCAAAAATATAAGAATTAAATTTTCCTTAAAAATCACATTTTCTGAGTCGGCGTCGATTAGCGTCGATCGACGTGAATCGTGTCGAAGGGAAAAGCTTTGTCGACTATAGACGTCGGTCTACGAGCGTGGTGTCAATGGATACAGAGACCTCCGTCGACCAGTCATTGACAAACTAGTCGACCGACGTCGACATCGCAGTGGCGTCGACGATGCATTGACGCCGGACATCAATCGACAGTTTCCTCCTTATAGCTCGTTTAATGGTACATCTGCTACTTCTTCGTTAATTTGCTCGTTCTTGTCTCTCGGTTCTCACAATGGTTTGTAAGATTCATCTTTTTCAGTATTGAGCTTCCTCGATTACTTAGCTGTATGGGGAAAAAGAAAAGAATAATCACCCAATTATATCAATTACTATCAAAATACGGTAAAATAAGCTGGAGATACCTAAATATGAAACTATGCTCAATCTATCCAACCTATATCAAAAATATAATAAATCTAACTAAAATACAACCTCAATATACATAAGAATCAAGACAAGCGCACGTTAATCGAATTCCAAGCCTTTTGAACCCCTTATGGTTTGAATTCCCAACACATTCTCTTCATTTCTTTTCCTAATTTCTTCATTTCGATTTCCAGCTTTTAGATTTTGTAGAATATTTCTTGAGCTTTGCTATAATTTTGGACGCATCTTAGTATCAATTCATGTATTTTCTTGTTTGAAGTTGAGATTCTCCATTCTTAATCATTAAGATTTCCATTTCTTTTCTTTAATTGTTATAATTTCTTGTTGCTTGATTATGAGTTTTCCTGTTGGGTTATGATGTTCTTGATTCGTAATTGTGTTTCTTGTAATTTCTCATGATTTTATGATACATAGTTGTTAGAAGTTTATATGAATATAATTATTGTTCTTTGAAGTTCCTTTTTCCATTGTTGCTTTCTTTTGAGCTCTTTGTCTCTTTCATAATGTGTATGCTTGCGTTGATTTTAAATTGCTGCGTTTGTTGATGGTTGTTGATTAGAAATTACGGGTCTAGATGATTTTAGAACTATCAATTGGTATTGTTGGGCGTTTAATCTACAAGTTGGGATTCACAACCCCAACTCATAGACTAAGTGTTCGATCAAATTCCAACTGATTGTGGAGATAATTCTAGAGCTCTAGACCCCCGTTTTACAAATCTTTTCAAGTTGTTGATTGTGTTTCTTGTCATTTAAATCACCGTCTTAGATATTATAACTTTTTAAACCATAATTTGACCGCATGTTTAGAATCGCTTTTTCCTTATTTTCTTATTCATGAATCAAACACGAAAGATTTACTTCTAATTAGTCTTCCTTGAGAGATTCGGCTCGAGTCAAGCTTATCACTTATAATTGCTCCGTTCTCTTACAGACGAACTTTTCTAATAAAAAAGTAAGTGTAAAAAGTTCGATTCACTTGGCTATCACAATGTATCAACACATGTGGCACAGGCTTACTCCGACATGGAATATCTTCCAAGAAGTTACGAAGCCATTCTGCTTCTTCACCAGCTTTATCTAAAGTTATAAACTCGGATTCTATGGTGGATCAAGCTATACAATTTTGTTTCGTAGACCTCCATAAAACTGCCCCACCTCCAATACAAAAGATATATCCACTAGTGGAGTGAGGATCTTTCGAGTCTGTAATCCAACTAACATCACAATATCCCTCAAGTATGGATGGGTATCTTGAATAGTATAACCCATAGTCCATTGTGATTTTTAAATACATCAATACCCTTTTTAATGCATTTCAATGCTCATGGTTTATTCACAGGATATGCTGAGTCTGCTTGTGTACAATTCGTTAAGTACATTAGACTTCCTATGACCCAAGCATACTCTAACTGGGTAATTGGTTCAGCTTTGTTAGTTACTCAATTTATCTTTAGATCAATGTGCGTCCTACCTGGTGGACTCTTGTAGGCGTTGAACTTCTTGAGAACTTTCTCAACGTAATGAGATTTTGACAAAAAAAAAAAATCATTCTTGAGTGTTATTTATTTTAATCCCAAGGATTACATCAGCAACTCCCATATCTTTCATGTCAAAATATCATTTTAGCATTCTCTTAGTATTCATGATCACATCATGATCGCCGCCTATGATCAACATGTCACCCACATATAGACACACAATAACATATGTATTTGATGTTCCTTTTACATAAACACATTTATCACATTTGTTAATTTTAAATCCATTTAAAAACATAATTCTTTCAAACTTCATATGTCATTGTTTTGGAACTTGATTAAGTCCATACAAAGACCGAATTAGTTTGCACACCTTTTTCTCTTCACCAGGCGCTACAAATCCTTCAGGTTGATCCATATATATTTCTTCTTCCAATATCCCATTCAAAAATGCAATTTTCACATCCATTTTATGAATCTCTAGATTGTGCAGAGCAGCAATCGCAAGAATCGCTCTAATGGATGTTATCCTCAATATCATTGAGTATGTTTCAAAGAAATCATAACCTTCTCTTTATTTAAACCCTTTGGCAACCAAACGAGATTTAAACTTATCAAGGGTTCCATATGCTTCTAGTTTCCTTTTCAGGATTCACTTACAGCCCAGGGGCTTACAACCAGGTGGTAGATCAACTAGTTCCCAAATGTGATTTTGCAGTATGGATTTTATTTCGCTATTAATAGCTTCTTCCCAGAGCGGTGCTTGTGGGCTGGATAGAGCTTCCTTAATGGAATTTGGCTTATCATCCAACAATTACGTGATTTTCTACATCTTGGTTCATCACTATTTGGTTTTGAACCACTTGCAGTTTCATACGTTCTTTTGTTAGAACTAGATTTTGTCTTATCTTTATACGGAAATATATTCTCAAGAAATATTTCATTTCTTGACTCAATTGTAGTACCTTCAAAAATCTCAGGATTTTCCAATTTGTATGCTAAAAATCAATATTCCATACTTTTATATGCATATCAAATAAAAATGTAGTCGGTCGACTACATTTTTAGGTATATATAAGATGGCTTATGAGTTTTCCAAAGGTCATAAGGTGTCTCATTTTTACTTTTAAGTGGTGTTTTATTTAATATGTGGTTGGTCGTCAAAACAGCTTCCCCCCACATATTTTGGGGTAAACTCAAGATAATCAATATGGTATTCATCATCTCTTTAAGAGCTCTATTTTTGCGTTCGGCTACGCCATTAGACTGTGGTGAATAAGGCACTGTCGTTTGATGTATTATACCCCACTCGGCACATAATTGTTCAAATGGAGCTACATATTCACCGCCTCTATCACTTTGGATTATTTTAATCCTTTTGCCAAGTTGATTCTCTACTTCAGTTTTATATCTCTTGAAAGTTTCAAGATCTTCATCTTTATTTCTTAACAAATATAAGTAGCAAAACCTTGTGCAATCATCAATGAACGTTATAAGAAACTTCTTTCCACCTCTAGTTTGCACAAATTTGAGATCACATATATCAGTGTGAATCAAACCTAGAGGTTCATTGAATCTTTTTACCGAATGGAAATGAAAATTTAGCTATTTTGGCTTCAGTACAAATTTCACATCTACTTTGTGAATCAGTTTTTGAGTTTGGTAACAAATACAAATTCATAAGTCTTTTTATTGCATTTAGATTAACATGTCCTAACCTAATATGCAATAAATTAGAACACTCAAGCTAGTAAATGGAAATAGATGTATTTTCATTCACACTTGAAGAGTTTACAGGGCGAGTAGCCATTATATTTAGTTTGAACAATCCTTTGTCTAGATATTCCTTACTTAAGAACTGTCCAAACTTGCTTAACCCAAATTTCTTATCTTCAAAGACTAACTTAAACACATGCTCAACCAGCAGTGATATAGACACTAAATTTTTTCGGATGTCTGCGACATGCAACACTTTCTTCAACAGTAGCTCTTTTCCAGAAGTTAACTTAAGGGCAACATTTCCAATTCCAGCCACTTCCGACGAGGACAAATCTCTCATATGGAGCTTACGACCCGTTGAAACAGTGCAGTTGGAAAACACATCTATGTCAGAACAAACATGTCGAGTGGCACCAGTATCAATACCACTCTCTTGGGTTATCAACCAAATTGGCTTCAAACACAGCAGCTGACATATCAAAGTCAGTCAGTTCAACCGGTTCAGGAGCAAGAAGATGAGCACTTGATTGTCCCCGGTACTGCCCATTATTATTTTTTGGGATTCTTATATTCTTTTTCCATATGGTTTGGCTTGCCACAATCATTAAAATTTCCAGTAAACTTCCAAACCTTGTCAACTTGCTTGCCTTTGTTATTTTGAGCCCCTACCTTGCTCCAGCAGATTAGTGCGAGCCTCCATTGGAAATCGGCTTATCTTATTCTCATATTTTCAATTGTCTTCTTCAATACGAAGTTTGAAAATCAATCTCTCAAGTGTCATCTCCTTTGTCTTATGTTTAAGGTAGTTTCTTAAGTCCTTCCAACCCAAAGGTAACTTCTGAATCACGGAAGCTACCAGAAAGGATTCACTTAGGGACATGCCCTCAGCTTAAATATCATGCAAAATCAGTTGAAACTCCTCAATTTGAGAGATGACAATCTTAGTATCGACCATCTTAAAGTTCAGAAACTTTCCAACAATGAACTCTTTTGCTCCACCGTCTTCAGACTTGTACTTTGTCTCCAAAGCATCCCAAATTTCCTTGGTAGTTTTCACAATATTGTACACATTGTACAATTCATTGCTCAATCCATTTAAAACATGGTTTCGGCAAAAGTAATCACTTTGTCCCCAAGCATCATACAAAGTACGTAAGTCAGCATTGACTTCATTTTGCGCAACCAAATGTGGATCCTCCTTCAAATATCTAGTCAAACTCAGAGTGGTTTGATAGAACAGCATCTTTTGTTGCCATCTCTTAAAATCAAAACCATTGAATTTTTCAGGTCTTTCAGCATGACCGTTGGAAGCAGGAATAGCAACATTTTGAATAAAGGTTCTTCTTGCTTCGACAGTGTTCGTCGCTTGAGTGGTTTGTGTTGTTTTGTAAGTTCTCTTCGGTTGTTGATTGACGTCCTCCATGAGTTCAGTAACAAAACAATATTTGTCTCGCGATTGTTAAAAAATAATAATACGAAAAGAAGATTACTACTAAACTGTACTGCAATTCTTACAAAAGTTAAAACCAAAATTGGAAAATAGATAAAAATAAAAAGTTAACACCTTCTTGAATCGGATCAGATTGATCAGCAAGTTGAGGCTAGAAAGATCTCTTTTCGCAAGACATACGCCCAGTGTAGTGCTGGTGAAACTGGCATAATATTCCTAAAGATTCAACGACTTAATGTCTTTAAAGTAGCACATGAAATTTCAAAGTTCCAACGAACTTGAAACGTATGAAACCGAGCACAAAATTTTAAACCAGTGATTGAGACTTTTAGTGAAAAAAATATGTAGAATGAAGTTGTTTCAATGTATCTTCTGCCTAAAACTTCCAAGTCTATTTATTGATTTTGCCATGAGGGGGTTGAGAATTTGAAAGGATGGAGCAGTTGCAATTAGTGGCTTTGATTCCACTAAAGCCACTATCTCCATCATCAGAGCTTTGAGACTCCTCAAATGCTGTTAATGAAGTTGAGAAGTCACGTGTCGAATCCATCTTCATTTAACCAAAAGGCTTGAGCATTTTAATGGGTCGAGCCCATTCTCTTTGGAGAGTCCAAAAATAAAATTGAATTGGTTCAAAACCAATTTCATATAACCTAAGAGAGGCCCCTGGCCCAGAACCCAAAGACCCAAAGACCAAAAGAATCCAAAGTTTTAAATAAATATTCAAGATTCAAAGTCAAGGCCTAAGTTCAAGCCCACAGTTACGACCAACTAGTGCATGAGTTTAATCACATGATACTCAATACAATTTTTTCTTAACCTATAAAGTATATAAAATTCTCTTACATTTTTTATGTCAAATTTTATACACTTCCCCTTTTTAAATGGCTAACTTATGTAATTTGTTTTTCACTCACCGAAAATCAATTTTGAGAAAATAAATATAATAAGATTATCTACTCAATACGACGTAGAATAATATTGTAATATTTAATTTTAAATGAATTAAATATTTAATCATTAAAATTAGGCTCAACATAACTAATTTTCCAACATATGTACATATAAATTTATTATTATCTTTTTTGGGAAATTAGGTATACACGTGTATATCCAGACGTATACTTGCCCAAGCCACTAGATCAAACTATCATGTGATTTGATGATTTTTAAACTCTAACAATGCTTCTACTTTTTATTTATTTTTTATATTTTTTACTTCTAATAATCCTTGTGACAATAGTACAAAAATTTGTTGATATTTTTGGTAGCTTGAAAAGGGGAGTATTTTCTCGATTTTCTTGGAGCAAAATTGTTGCTTCTTATTCTTCATTAATATGTTGTAGCTAGGCGAAGAAGACGTCAACAATTGAAGTGGTTTTAATGCAGACAATCAGAATCTTGATTATTCATAATTAATAAAGGACAACACTTTTGTTAGGCCGGACTAACGGATCATTCGTTAGGCCAAAATTTCACATCAATACATTGTAGTGCAAAAACCAATACATTATAATAAAAAAACCAATACATCATGGTAAAAAAAAACATTACAGTATAAAAACCAATAAATCATAATACGGGTGAGAGATTTATGAAAAACTAATACTTTACAGTACAAAAACCAATACATCACAATACAAAAACCAATACATCACGGTATCGGGTCAGATGGCCTAACGGGTCATGACCCGTTAATTTGGCCTAACGCAAGTCTTTGCCATAATAAAAATCCTTATTTGTTATAGGATTTAGAATCAATTATTTTTTTATGATAGATATCAAATTATATCTTGAAAGTGGATGAAAATATATGTATTTGATGTCAAATTATGTTTGAAAAGTTTGAATAATATATTTTTATATTGTATTTTAATAAAATATAATTATTTAAATGTAATGATAGTGGAATAAAAAGTCGAGTGTTAGATTAATTACAAGTAATTATTGGTTGAGTGTTGAGAACTTGAATTCTAAAACAAATCAGAATTGAAATTTAAAAATTTTCAATTCCAAATATTCTTTCTTAAACCAAATGTATCCTTAGAATTCTGGTTGGATTAGAAGCTATAGCCATGAGGTTAGGGGTAATAATATTAACAAATAGGCTTAAATACCGAGAATACCCCGTGTATAAGTAATATATTTGAGAAAGTAAAAGGATGGATTTGTCACTTGCAGGAATTAATTTTGAATTTAGTTGTTTGTTTTAAACTGGTGGGTGTTGTTGAATTAAACTTATTATACGTAGGCAAGCAATTGAAGAATATTAAGTTTCACAAGCTATTCCTTATTGTACTCTTTTATGCAACTCATAATTCCGAGTGCACCTTGAGATGTACTTCTAAATTTAATCTATCATTATCATTGTATATAATTAATATTTATCATTATATATAATTGGTATATATTATTCTATCTAATTGATATATATCATCATAAATAATTGAAATTCTAAATCTAAAATTTAAAATTCTAAAATGGAAAAATAAACCTAAAATGGAAAACTAAACCCAAAAAATAGAAGACTAAACCCTAAAATGAAAAACTAAACACCAAAATTGAATATTAAACTCTAAATTCTAAATTTATATCACATATCATTACATATAACTGACATATATCATCACATATCATCACACATAACTAGTGGAATGATAAATTTTTGTCGGGTCACTATTAAATTAAAAAAATAAAAAATTAAACCTTAAAATGAAAAACTCAACCCTAAAAATGCAAAACTATTTCCCAAAATGTAAAAAACTAAACCATCAAATGGAAAAGTAAACTTAAATTCTTAATTTTATCGTATGTCGATCATCACGTATAACTAACATATATTATCACGTATAATTATCATATATTATCGCATATAATTGAATGATAACAATTTTTTACAAGGTGCACTCAGGTTCATTTAATAAATTGCTCTTTTTATATTATGAGAATTCTTGGGGATAATGCTCAATTTATGCATATACAGCAATTATTTTAAATTTAGAAAAAGGTACATATAATATTTAAATGTAGGAAGTCTTATATATTGAAGATGATATTAGAATGGATAAATGGAAAATCTTACATTAATTTACTCTATAATATATGTAAAAAACAGTAAAGTAATACACTATATATCAAGCTCGTATATAAGAAAGATTTATTAGATTGCTCAACTAAAGTTCTTGGCCCCTCTTTTATTTTTGACATCCGTTGTTTAACACGTCAATAATTCCGAAAACGCCTAAGCTAATCTCTTTTCGTCGAACACTCTACTTGAACCTAGACTGATCAGCTACCGACCGTTCCGACGCGCCCTTGACCTAAAGGCCTCATCTCTAAAAGCCCGGCTCGCGAGAAGAGAAAGTTCACTCATTTGATCGAGTATGGTCTTTGCTCTGGTTCTATCGTAGTGGTTATGATCGATTCGATAGAAGGGAAAGACTAAGCTAATAGGGGGGTATGTGAGGTGGATCCAGAAAAGGGGAGGGTCTAGTTATAAGCCAGAAACGATTTTTTGTTGGTTGGTAATTTTGCTGAGGAAACTTCCCTATAGCAGTATCTGCTCTATAAGAGGAAGTAGCTCACCTAAGAGGAAGTACTGAGATAGGATATTCCTGGAACCGCTTGACTGACCCCTTCTTAGGAGCATATCCGTTAACAAAGACAAAGCCTATCAAGATTGCAAACCCTAAAGCTTCAAACAAGAAATATCGTATGTAAGCACACTTGTAAACCTACTAGTCAATCTGTACTCTACTTATCTCACCCTAGCTCTAACTGTTCTATTAAAGCATATCGAATACAAACCCTAGTTCTATTATAGTGCAAGCATACAAGAACACGGGAAGGGAATAGCTGCTCTACCACTCGCTCGATGCCCTCATCTCGCTTCGTTGCTTAAAAGTCGTAGGCAGATGGATTTCCTTTTCTCATAAGAGAAGAGACTAGAAAAAAAGGGTTTCTTTTAAAGAAGAGCTACAGAGTGAAGATAAAATATTTTCGGAAATGGGGACTCCTGACGTATACGAAGGAGTGCGGTTCGTTCGAGAAATTCCTACCTCTCTGGATTTCTTGGCGCTTCCGGTTCTGTCGGTGCTTGAAAGAATTTGGTCTACGTACCGGAACTGATAACATTCGAGATTATGCAGGATTGTTTATTTTATATAGTGTGTGAAGCCAGACCTTGACTATCAACTACAGATTGGTTGAAATTGAAACCGTTTAGGTTGAAAGCCATAGTGCTGATACCTAAAGCGGTGAACCAGAGGTGGATAGATAGGACTAGTACTTTCTCAAGAAATTATGATGTGGATATAATGCTTATATGTTTATTAATTATTATTTCTTGAAAATATATGAATAAATAAATGGGATGTGTTTGTTAAAAATGCTTTCACACTTTAGTTATTGACTAATATAATATTGAATCAATTCACAGATGTATCATAGTAATAAATAAATAACATAGTACTTGCCATTCGTTTGAATATATATGTACTAAATAAAGTTACATAAGTAAGATTCATTCAGATGCACAGGGTAGACAAAATCCGAAAACCGCCTTTTCCACTGTGTTTCTAAATATTCCCCATCAACTATCACTTTCCTCAAATATCACTTTCTCCTCGATCCCATTTCCAAAAAAACACGTACTCTCCTGCTATGTGAGTCAGGTAATTAATTTCCATGAAATTTCCTACTGCGACCCTCGCTCTTTTGTTTTAAAATATTAAAGAAAGTCAATTTTTTCTTCCATATATATATAACCAACCCAATCTTCGATTATCATCATATTCAACAACTCATTTCTTCATTTTCCGGATTTTAAGAGCATAAAAAATGGATGTACCCAACATTATATTCGGCAGCTCATCAGCTGGTTCGCTCAAGCAGGTGGTCCCAGTCCGAGGAGCCATCAAGCGCCGCATTTGCTCTGCTCTGTTTCGCAGTTTAGGGAAAGCTTTCATCTGCGCCGTCCGTTGGTTCATTGACTATTGTTGACCGCCGGATACGATTGATTGTGTGTTCGCCCATGTCCAGAGCTTGTCATTTTGTGTAGTTTTGGTTTATATTCATGTATGTGTGCTCTGTTTTTCCCATTACATACGTACAACTTGTGTGGTATTTGTACTATGACTGTAATACAAACGGGTTTTAATTTTTGGTGGTGTTTGTTTTGATTTTATTATGTATACAAATGGTGTTATGGATTTTGAGACAAACTTCATTCAGTTGTCTTTTACAGATTACAATGTAAAAAGAGTAAAAGACCATTGCTTCTATCCATGTTTTTTCGTGATGTCATCAAATTCTGCGCGGACAAAATATGTAAATGCAATAGATTTTAACTAAATTTACAATGATATATCCTGTTTTTATTTTTAAATAGAGAGAAACAGAGCCTCACTTGTGTCTGCCACCTTAAAAACTGCAACATTTGTCCTGTAACTATAGTTGTGGGGCAATAATGGTCCTACATAAATCACTATTCGCCATATATATATATATATATAAAGTAATTTTCTAATAATTATAGATTTCAATCATTAATTGGTGATACAGAATTGGAAAGCTTGGCCTTCACATTTTTAACCATACTTGTGGGAATCAATTTTACCCGGGTGAACATTCTCCATGTAGGTTTTTGTCGAAACCCGCAATCAAAATGTCAACTCAGTTTAATGGTGTTTAAGTTGGGGATTTGAGTTTTTGGGATGTTGTTTTGGGTAAATTTAATTCAAGATTCCAAATAAGAAAAATCCGTTATTACGAGTTTCACATTATTCACTTTCACAACTCACATTTAAAAAGTGAATTTAAAAATTGTAAAGGCAATGAGATTTCTATTTGAGAAATGGAAAGTCTCATATAGGAAGGAGACTCATTTCTAAATAATTTTATTAAATGAAGTGAGATGGACATTGGTTACAAGATGAATAGGGATGGGAGTCCCCACGCGCGCCACTACCTGCTCGGCCCGGCCCGGGCTCGAGGCTCGCGCGTTTTTCGCGCCACGTGGTTCGTGGTTCGTCCTTGCTGGGCCTGGACTTATATTTTAGACCATTTCCATAACTTTCTAGTCTTTCTTGTGGAGAAATATTAGGAGTTTCATTTGTACCAGGAATTCTAATTCCTGCAATTTACTTAAGTGTTATTTTTCAATTATAAATATAACCCATTTGCAGTGTAAATTCATTCATACGAAAATCATCAATATCAAAGTATCTCATAATTTCCCTACCTACATCACGCATCATATACTTTGCAATTAAGGTTTCGCTCGGTTGTCTGCCTAGTTCTCGTTCGCCAGGGTGATTGGATCGTCTGCTCCGTCCAACTCCGTTTGTCGTTGTATCTTGGGAGATTCGTTGTCATAGAACCGTGAGCACTGGGTACGGGGAAACAAGAATCTTAAGAAAAGAGTTCGCTCGCCTCGGCATCTTTCTTATTTCTGTTTATTCTTTGTTATTTTCTGTTCTCTATTAGTTTGATTATTTCCCCGCCGTTATCCCAGTTTTTACTGATGTATTCCATATAACTTAAGATTCTTTTTTGTAATTTGAAATAATAAATACCACATCTGCATTGAACAATACGAGGCTGCCTGAGTCGACCAACGCGACTACACATCCTATGACGAGTTCCACCGTACCTGCTTAGACGAAAAGATTTAAATATTTAGTAAAAGATTTTAGCATTTTTTCTTCCTGGATTAGACTACAATGTGTTAATAAACTCTTTTTTTTTTTTTTTTTTTCATGTCATGTAGCAAACTATAATGGTTGAGTCCTAAGTAAATTTTATTAAAAATTTAAGCTTAAATAAAGTAAATACGTTAAAAATATAAAAAGATAATGTGATAATTTGATGTGCAATTATTATCATGGTTCCGAAAATCGGATCGGATCGACCGGTTCGACCGGGACCCGATTATCACATCAGTCCGATTTTCATGTTTAAAAACAGCATGCTTGAAAATCGGTACAAAATCGGTCAAACTGGTCATGATCCGGTTAGAGCGGTGAACCTGTACCGGTTCAACATCCTTTTTCTTTTTATAAATTTGTTTATTTTTATAAAATACTTTCTTATTTTTATTAAATAAATATTAACTTTTTATATTAAATAAAAACTGACGGGGTCTTATTTTTTTATTTGGGGTACAAATAAATAATGATTATGATGGTTAATCTTATTTTATTTTGAAATTGTTTGGGGATTTAAACTATTTTATTTGGTTTTTGTTTATTGTAATTAATTCAACTCTATTTTTCTAAGTTGTATTGTGGTTGAATGAACTCATATTTATTC